>LPNX010234034.1:1137714-1172520 GCA_001517045.1 Pseudotsuga menziesii | reverse complement strand
ATATATATATATATATATATATATATATATATATTAAAGGACATGACATGGAAAGTGGAAAATCTAATTTGTAAATGTGCCTCCATGGTGTTTAAAAATAGATCATGTATCTATCAAGTTCTAAACAACAAATCTATATAAGCATTAGTATTGAGGAGAAAATGAATAGTCGACTCACTTTGTGTATGAACCTACACATTGAAGGAGACAAAGAATTTAAAAATACAAACCTGGAAACCGAAGGAGATAAAAAATTCAATGTGTTAAACCAGTACATGACTCTTGAAATCACATATCGAACATGTTAGCTCTCTAGGAAACTCTTCTAGGTTGTAGCTCGAAGATGCCTGGTAACTTTATTATTTTCTTAATGGTGGGTAATATGGATCAAGTTGGATGACTTAATCAAAACTCACTCATTCAAAACATGCATAAACACACTCAGATAGATAAGGATTTAAACCACTTATGTTCAGAGAGCTAATAAAAGGTGGGTGTATGTATAATTCTTATCATGCTAGCAGACTCATACGTAAAGCATATATGAATGGCTAATCATAATAAGTAAATGATACTTGATATTCAATTCATCAATTCAAAAATAGGATGACAGCTATCTGGCATTCGACAAATAGAACAAACATGTAATGAACATTCAAGTGCAAGTACAGAAAGGTAGAAGATGAAATCTGAACATAAATGGCAAAAGAAGCTTATATTATTGGCATGAAAATGAGAAGTCTGAGAGTACAAGTATGAAAAAGTCTCCAAAGTCGAACCCTTTACAATGATGCATCAATGAGATTAAATAATATTTACAAAATAGTTTCAAGAAGATGGATCTGATAACCTCTTTTCCTATCTCAAATCCGAATTTGTGAGGTGGCTGGAAAATGCAAAAATTTCTGGAAATATGCTGCTCCGAGATTGAACTATATCTCTCAAATAAAAAAATATTTTGGAAAACTGATAGAATTTATTGTTCTTTGGTTTGTTATGAGAAAAAACCTCTCTCAGTTATTTGAGATTCATTTTCATTTTCCCGACATCTTTATTTCAAAAACATGTGTCAAACAGGGGAATTCTGAGATCTAAAATTTAGGGCGCAGAGATGGATTCAATTATCCCAATACGTGACACATGTAGGAAAAGTGAGATAGTTTATTGTTCTCTGACATGTTAGGAACAAAATCCTCTGACCGTTTTGGAAAAATATTCTTCAGTCGCTCAGAATCATCATTTGAAAATGATGGCTTTTCATAGTAAAAACACCAATTTCGGTGGCTTGGAGTGCCCTAAAATTTCGGTGTTAGCTGTTGAAAGTCCGCTTTTGGTGGCTTAGAGACCGTTTTCAAACATTGCTTAGCCATGGAAACCTGTGTTTCAAGTTTTTTTGAAATAGATACTAACTTCAAATTATTTTTTTTAATATTTACAAGTTAGAACTCATTAAAATGAGCCTAAAAAAATTTAATAAAGTTTTTCCTAATGACTTTCTACCTCTTAATAAAATAAATTTGACTTACTTATTTGAGGAGATAACAAAACAATCAACAGAAAAATTGTTGCAACTATAGCAAATAATTTGTTGAAATGTGTTTTAGTAACATGTATTTATAGATAAATGATAGTAGCGGTTCCAGGGAAAATGCACAACGATCAAATTTCAACAAAAACAAAAAGTCAGTGATAGTTACTGTGATGACCATTGATGCTGCACATGTTAAGTTTTCGTTTCTACAATTAAAACAACTCATATATGTCTCTGATTCCACAAACATTCATCTCTATAGAGACAAAACACTATTTTCATTGCTAGAGCGACGATTATCGTGGGCTAGAACAATTTATTTTCAAAATTTTTATCTATTTATCCACGAAAATTTTGATTTTAACTTATTTGTGGGAATATTTCGTGTAACTTTAGAGCCATATGTACTAGTTCAAGTGATCAAGGAAAAGCATATCAAAATCGATTATTTTTTCAAACATAATTCCTTGTATTTTTCTGTTTAAAATATTTAATATAAGCACAGGTTCCGAGGAGATGGAAGTGAATTTTTTAAAACCAAAATAGTTTTTTTTTGGTTGGAAATGGTCCCATTCACAAAAACCTCTCTTGGTTCTGTAACATGTGTCGTGGTTTGGAATCTTCAAATATATATTTACGACCTATTTACTAGGTTTAAACAGTAAATGATTTCCTATTTTTGTCATTATCTTTCGGCACTCTTTTCGAACAGCTAGAAAAGAATTAAAAAAAATACACAAAATGTTTTTTTCCAAAATAGACTAATATACAAAAACATCTCTCTGTTTTTACTCAAGTATCATGAATTTAAATATATGGAAGGATATTTGAGACCCATTTTTCAGAATTACGCCAATGAAAGTCCTCCCCACAGTATTGGAAAGTAGTGGTGAACGCCCTGGTGTGACACGATTGATATATGTGCTCATATGTGTCAAAACCCTCAACATTGAATTCATTAATTCATTTATATTAAAATCCATATGTCTAAGCAAATGCTGAAGAAGATTTGAAGAGCGCTAAGGATAGAGTTTATAAGTCAATTTATTAATGGATTGGTTGTGATTATTGAATATTTATGCTTTTTATTATTATCACTACATAAATTTAAATTTAAATAAGGCCTTGAGGAAGCGTCCAAATGGAGAGTATTCCTATGTCAATTAGATAAATTCCAGTCACCATGAATATTCCAAATTTCAACCCAAATGTTCAACTAAGTGTAGATGCCAAGCCAAAGTCTGGTTCGAGATTCAACACGAAGCCAAGTTTTGACTAGTGCTGATATGGATGTCTCCCTATCACAAGGCTTCAAGTCAAAATAAATCGACAATTAACATTAACAAGGTGCCAGCAATACAAAACGTTAACAATGGTAACTGTGATAGAATTTGTGTTAAGATGATCACCCAAAAACTAAATGTCAATATCTTTTAATCTAGATATTGTATGAATGAATTCTCATGGTCAGGCATAGTGCCAGATTTTATGTTTGGAATATCTTTCTAAGCATAGTTCTTTATGTTGAAACACGATTAATTGTTTGTTCTATGTTTTAGTAATCAACTTTGAACCTGAACCATCATTGATATATTTCTTGTTTCAATATAGTTATTCATGGAATTCACAAAGTCTCATGTTTTCAGTGATCTTATACCTTCTCTAAGTGCAGTAAACTTTGGATCCCTTCAACCACTTACAAAAAAAATCATTCAACATTTTCCTTTGAGCTTAAGATATGTTGGTCATTCTCTTGCAACAGTCCTTGAGCAAATTCCATCCCAAACATCTTCTGTCTCTGTTGTCGAGGAGAGGAGCAACAAAGTTATCTTTCTTGGGTTTTTGATATTGAGTAGATCCTCTTCTTGATCATAAAAAATAGGTGTACACTAGTTTGAATGCAAATCATTCACTGGGTGGCTCCACATTTAGAAGGATCCACTGGAGGAAGGATCTCTACTTACAAAAGATGAATAAATTTAAGAGAAAAACAAGGTATCAAGTTAGGAGTTTCCTCCAAGAGCTCATATTTTTTTTATCAGGAGTCTTTCTTGTCCTTTCATTTTCATATTAAAAGGATGATCCTTTTCTTTGTCTATTCAAATGAATACAAACTCATTGTTGTATATCCTTGATCCAAGTTGTTCCCAGGTGCACGCCGGGGACAACATTCGACTAAATGAGTCGAATACTTTTATGGCGGGAGCATATAAGAAGAACAAGTAAAGCAGGAAATACATTAGGTCGACAGAAAGTATGTGCACAAACAATATGCAAGAATTCAAACCAATTTAATACTTCTTCTCCATGAAATATGGAGGAATCGGAATACTGTATATTACAGTAGTGTACATGGTTATATAGGATTTTGAGACGCTTGGGTGACTACCCGTTACATTCAGTTACAAAATAATTTTTAACGGTTCTGAATTATAATCGTCACAGATGACTGGAAAACAGAGACATTCTGTCGATGTCGACAATGCATGTGGAGATGTTGTATGTCGAGTGCGAAACCTGTCGAGGTCGGTTGTGTCGAGGTTCGGACTTGTCAAAGCCAACGTTGAACTTATCGAAGAAGTCATAGTAGTCGAAGAAATTGAAGTGCTAGACTTTGTCGAAGTTCGACAACATGCCAACAAGAAGTTGGATCATTCCTCCTTCCTTAAGAAACCATGGTCTCCATTGTGTATTCTTTCAGGTGAGGAAATTTGTTGGCTACTTCAGTAGCAGAGTACCATTTACCTTGTGTGGAGATTTGTCCAACTTTATCCACTTAAAACAAGGGAATGGAGTTTGTCCTTGTATGGCGTATGCGTCGTCCCATAATGGTGTCACAAAGAAGAGGTTCCTAAACATATTGATGGATGTCTTTGGGTTCTAGTGTCTGCAATTCGTTCTATTCCAACAATGGTGCATGGTATGGTTGAAGTAGATCTACATTGAATACTAGATGTAGGCCAAGGCATGCAGGAATGTCGAGTTGGAAAGTGTTTTATATAATCTATTTAAGGATACTGTATGGACCATATCGCAAAGGTTTCATCTTTTTGAATGGACCAGTGAAGTGCTCCTTCTTTAGATGTAACCAGACCTGATCCCCAGTTTGGAATGAATGAGGAATACAATGCTTGTCGTGTTGGGCCTTAGTATTTTCTTTAGCTCGTTGCAACATTTCCCATGCTTGCTTCTATATGTTGTAGATTTGATCTCTAAACTTTAATGCTTTCTCTACTTCTCATCCTTTGAATTCAGTGTCATTCGATTGTGTCAAGGAACTGATCAAGTCAATAGGCGCTAAGGTTTGAAATCCATAACACATCTAAAATGGACTCTTTCCCGTAGAGTTGTGTTGAGCACAATTGTAGTTGTTTTGTATGTATGGAAGGTTGTCATCCCATGTTTGACGATGCTTGTGGTTGTACATGTGAAGCAATTGTACGACCAAGTGATTTACAACTTTCGTCTGTCTGTTTGTCTACAGATGAAAGGATGTCGACAAAGAGAGTCTCGTGTCGAGTTGTTTCCAGAGAGTTTGCCAAAAGGTTCTGACAAATCTAGCATCTATGTCAGAAATAATGGTCATTGGGAAGCCATAATGTTTCCACACATGTTCAAAGAAGAGATGAGAATTCTTTTGTGATGTTGTAGTCTTCTTGCATGGTATGAGTATAGCCATCTTGGAAAATCTATCGACTACTACTAAGATCACGTCATGATGATGTTTGGTAGTAGGATATCCCGCGAAGTAGTCCATAGAAATAGATTCCCATGCTCGACTAGGAACTGGAAGTGGTGTGTATAGTCCTTATCATCGATTCGGCAGTTTAGCAATGGCACACACTATGTACGATCGAATGTACTTGTTGACGTTAGATTTAAGTGAAGGCAAGTAAAAATACTTTTGGAGGATAACAAGTGTTTTTGCAACTCCAAAATGTCCTACAGCCTTGTTGTAGTGCGTATCCCAAATGATATTTTGTCGGTGCTCACCGGTCGGTACACAAAGTTGTCCAAGCTTGTATAGCAAGGTGTTTTTCAGGAAGTAGTCAGTAGTAGATAGCATTTCGATTTCAAGCTGTCGATAAATTGTGGAGAAGTCATAGTCTACCAAATACAATTGTGTCTAAGTAGTGGTCTCATAATCCTCCATACTCATCATTGTAAATAGTATAGTAATGGGTGGTCTGCTGAGACAATCATATACAGCATTGGATTTTCCTTTTCAATACTTAATTACCAACTGAAGTTGTTGCAGGTAATTAATCCACTTGAGTTGCCGAGTTGTCTGTAGTTTCGTCTAGGATGGAGAGAACTGCAAAGGTTTATGGTCAGTGAGGATGACCGTTACCTTTCCAAGAATGTAGTGTCTCCATTGCTTAAGACATTGCAAAATGGTGTACATTTCTTTTTCATATGTCGAATACCCTCTGACACCATCGCTGAAAGTTTCAGAATGAAACATGAATGGGTGGCCTAACTAAGTTATCACTGCGTTGAGGGAATAGTCCGATGCGTTCGTCTCAATCTCAAAGGGCTGATGCAAATCAAGTAACACAGGTACTGGTGCAATACAAAGCTTGCTTTTGAGTTGTTCAAATTCTTGTTGTTGTGTCGGTGTCCATTTGAAGAAGATTTTCCCATTTCCTTTCATCAACTAATTCAAAGGCCATGCGATGTGGCTGAAGCCAAGTATGAACCGTCGATAAAAATTCTCCAAACCAAGAAAACTTTTTAGTTCATGAATTTTTTGAGGAATGGGCTAATATTTGAGGATCTGTACTTTTTATGGGTCGACATGAATGCCTGCAGATTCAATTACATACCCCAAATATTTGATGCTAGTCATTTCAAATGAACATTTTTCCATGTTCAGATATAGTCGATGTTGTTGGAGAGTGTCGAATCCATTTGACATGTTCTTCCCATGACCGAATGAAAATAAAGATATCGTCGAAATAGACAATGACACACTTGTCGATGAAAGGTCATAGAAGGTCATCCATATATCTCATGAAGGTTGCAAGTGCATTGGTTAAGCCAAAAGGCATGACTAACCATTCAAATAATCCTTTCTTGGTTTTGAAAGTTGTTTTCCATACATCAATGGACTTGATTGGAATCTGGTGGTATCCCGACTTGAGGTCGATTTTCGTAAAGAACTTAACACCTTTTAGACTGTCGATGAATTCATCTATCCATGGAAGAGGGTATATGTTCTTTACTGATATTTTGTTGAGATCTCAATAGTCAATGCACATGCACCAAGTCCCGTCTTTCTTTGGAACTAAGACGACTGGACTTCCACAAGGAGAGGATATGGGGCGGATATGACCCTTGTCAATCAAATCCTGGATTTTCCAGTGAATTTGTTCATTCTCGAGAATGTATCTTTTGTAAAAAGATGTGTTAAGTAATGAAGAACTAGGAACAAGTTCAATGGAGTGTTTTAATTGACAATGCAGAGGTACTCCGTTCAGCTCTTGAAATACATTCTAGTATTCTTCAAGAATGTGGTCGATCTATTGCTATTGTTGGGAGTTGCGTTGGCCAGTGAGTCGACTTGTTGCCTCAGTCTTCCTGGAATGTTGAGGCTTTATCATGATTAATGCGAACTTTTAAGCATGATTGATAAGCTTCTTTGTTTGTTTAGAAAATATCATAGCAACCGTTGATGTGTCTCTCTAGTATTCTGTACCATTGATTTTGAATTTTGACAATCACCTTCTGAGGTCGTGATTGATATGTACCATGTCGATCCCATAGGTAAGGTTTTCCAAACAGGGCATCGGCTATGAAAAGCAGTGCCACATCACAGGGTACTTCATCTTCAAAAGAATTAATGAAGTAGGTGAGTCTTCATTGGCGTGCGATTCTTATTGCTTGTCCATCCTTCATCCAACTGATGTTTTAAGGTTGAGGATGTGGAGTGGTGACAAGACCGAATTTCTTCAGAAAAAAATCAGAAATGAAGTTCTTCTTGCTACCATTATCCACAATCAGATGTAATGGATTCCTCTGAACCCATATCCGTGTATGGAATAGGCGTTCTCATTCTTCCTCATCAACAATAGTCGAGGCTGTCAAAGTGGTTAAGGTCGAACCCAAGAGGGTTGATGCATATGGATCATATTCTACCAGGTTTTTCTCGGATAAGTCGGATGTCGACAATTTTTCCAAAAATGTCTTTTGAGCTATGCATTATGACGTATCATGCCATGTTGAATTGTGATAATCACACAATTTCCAAACAGGATTTTGTTTGTTGTGATCCCTCCTATATTTATTAAAGTTCTTATTTTGATGGTCAGGATTTGGCGAAGTCAGCTGAGAAGGGTTCTTGAACTTGTCAGAGTCGGATGCACACAATTTCCCAATATAATTTTGTTTGTTGTAATCCCTCATGTATTTCTGAAAGTTCTTATTTTGATTGTCAGGATTTGGTGGAGTCAGCTGAGAAGGGTTCTTGAATGTGTCAAATTCAGCTGGTGACTTCTTGTAGGATGTTTGACCTATTGGCTTGTTTATGAAACGTGCTTTTCTTTTTTCTTAGCTTCAAGCTTGCTGGCATAATCAAATGCATATGCAAGAGTGCTAACAGTCAAAAACTCTATTTCTTGCTAAATGTACAGGGATAAATTGTTGACATACTTCAGGACAAGGAATTTATCTTCTTCTTGGACGCAAAGTCTAGCCATGAATCAATAGAACTCGTTGGTGTAACTCTGTACGGACTGGTCTTTCCATTTCCTTATTTGCTGCCACTTATTATATTGTTGTTCAAGATACTTGGGTGGGTATAAATCCTTTCAGACATAATTGACAAATTTTACCCATGTGTCTATGGGGTCGCCTTATTTTTCCATCTTTGTCAATAAATTTTCCAAACAATAGTGTACGTAGGTTGGCATCTTCAAGGATGAAATGGTGAGATTTTCCACTTCGGAGAGTTGATTCACATAGTAGTATGATCATAGTTGGTGTACCCAATTATCAATGGATTTCACGTCAATCTTGCCTTCAAGATTCGGTATGTGCATATTCATTTTCATTTTGAAGGGGATGATTTTATCAGAGTGAGCTTGCGCCGAGGATTGCCCGGAGTTCGAAGTGACTCGCATAAGAATCTCGCTGAACTAGGTGAACATTTCGGTCCACTAGTGTGCCAGTTCTATTTCTATGAGTTTTCATGTCTCATCATTTACATGTTTATTGTCTGCTTCTCCGACCATCTTTTATGAAGTCAAAGGAAGTGTATTCTTGTTTTGTTGAGTTTGTGAGCATGTTTGAATAGGAATAAGTTTAATAACTTTAATGGAAGTGTTGATATAAATTAGACTCTGAACAAGATCAAGCTCTGATACCAATGATCCAAGTCATGCCCAGGTTCACTCTAGGGAAAACAGTCAACTGAATGAGTCGAGTACTGTTATGGTGGAAGCTATTAAGGAC
The DNA here is from genome assembly GCA_001517045.1 of Pseudotsuga menziesii. Lineage (NCBI taxonomy): Eukaryota > Viridiplantae > Streptophyta > Pinopsida > Pinales > Pinaceae > Pseudotsuga > Pseudotsuga menziesii. The sequence continues at coordinate 1,163,537 of LPNX010234034.1, read as the reverse complement.
AATTAAAGAAGGAAATACACTAGGTCGACAGAAAGTATGCACATAGACAATATGCAAGAATTTGAACCAATTTATTACTTCTTCTCCATGAAAGATGGCGGAATCAGAATATTGTATATTAAAGTAGTGTACATGTTTATATAGGATACTGAGATGCTTGGGTGACTACCCATTATGTTCATTTACAAAAATAAGTTATAATAGTTCTGAAGGTCAATCATCGCAGACGATTGGAAGACAGAGACATTATGTCGATGTTTGATAGTCATCGATGTCGACAATGCATGTGGAGATGTTGTATGTCGAGCGCAAAACATGTTGAGGTCATTTTTTTCGAGGTTTGGATTTGTTGAATTCAATGTCGAAGCTGTCGAAGCAGTCAAAGTAGTCGAAGTAGTCAAAGTGTTATACTTTATCGAAGTTCGAAAACATGCCAACGGTTGGTTGGATCAATCCCTCCTTGAAAGAAGAAGATATTCCCTCCTCTTACATTATTGATTTTTATATGATCCTTTCACCACAGCCTATCAAGAAGAACAATGTCTACATTCATATTCATCCTAAAAATGACCATCATGTTGATTGTAAAGCTGACTCAATACCTCCTAAGTTCATTGTCCATTCTTACAACTAGCTCACCCTAGTTCAGTCCAAGATAAGGCAACATTATAAATCCCTGAAGCTACCTTTTTTACTTCAAGACTATCCCCCAAATTTCCTTGATTATCTTCCAAAGTTTATTGGATAAAACCATGTGACTATCGAGTAACACATGGATGTCTTTTAATGTTTCACAGATAATTTTGAAATCATCCATGAAGATGTGTTTATGCATACCTCTTTCTAGTCCTTGCATGGAGATGTCGGGTTCTGGTTTCGAAGTTTGAAGGATGATTCAATAGGTTATTGGAACACTTTGCGTGATGTCTTATTGAGATATTGGGGTGTGAATAAGTCTTATAACCAATTTCTTAAAGATTTTTAAGTTTTGAAAATGGAGAAGGATGAACCTGCCACTACATTCAATCGGATATTTTTAAGCTTTTATTTCAGCATGTCTAAGGAGATCAGACCTTCAAAAAAAATTTAGATGTTATATTAAGCATCATCTCATCAACATCCTAATTTAGTCCTCCATATTAGAGAGAGGAATTCATATTCCTTGCAGTAGAAGTTTTTAGGCAAAAAAGAGGTTGAATAAAACCTACGAGCTTATGGAAAGTGAGTTTGGAAGGAATATTTGGATCGGGAATAAATCTATAGACAACAAAAATCATATTTGTATGTAGAGGAAATAGATGAAATATATGAACAGTGGAAATCAAATATAGGATTTCATTTGTTTTAGTATGCTAATGCATCACTTTTTTATTTTTATTCTTCCTCATATTTTGAAATTAATCGATCATATTTTTATGTTCTTAAAGCTAATGATTATCATGAAATATGTTTTGTAGAGGATGGTGATATTTTTTTCTAAGAGAAATTTGTTGATACTTAGTGTCTTGCTATTGCTATTAAAAATTAACTTCCATTTTTGGCTTATGATGACTTTCAGGATTTTATATTCTCAAATTTTGGTCAAGCATTTTATTTGCAAGAAGAAAACCAAAATTGTGAAGAATATTCCCTACCTTATTTATTTGAATCATAAAAATTTCAAACAAAAATTTGGGAAGACGGTGAGAGAAATAAGAAGATGATGGGAAAATTTTTAGATGTCATTATAGAGATAAAATTTGATGTCATTCAAGGAGTAGTGGGAATTCAGAACATGCAAAAACAACCCATTCATTTTGTATAGAAATAAAAAGTATTCTCTCATGATTTTTATGATCTGATGGATTCTTACATGGAGTTAATCTTGTCAAAGGCCTTTAATGTTGCAATATTCATAATACAAGCAAAACAAAGAATCCTTTCCTTATGTAAGTGTGAGCTATTATTTTATTGTCTTCCATTTTTTCTATTTGTTATACATGTGCACAAAGATGGAAGACAAATTTGGTTGGTTGATGAAATTTTTAAATGGTTATAGTGGAAATTTTCTTATACTTGAGAAGATCAATCAGTTGGTTAGAAGTTGGATTTGTAAATACATAAGCTCGCTTCCCGAGCTTTGGATTTCAATTTGCAGTGCATGATTCAGTTTTTAGTGGTTCTCCTTTTGATCTTATTATGGTGTGTAGTTGTTCATATGGTTAATAAGACCATAACCCAATGGAGTATTGGTGCTTCTTATTCTGAGTTGTAGGGAAGTCATGGTTTGAAGTGAATGGTAAGCACAGTTCTACAATGGGTTACAAATCTCATAGATGGATTCAGGAAAAAGGAATAGGGTCTAGAATTTCTTGGATCCTCGTAGGGAAGAATCCATCCCCAACAAGAGCCAAATGTTGGTACCAAAATTTACCCCATAAATATTTAGATTTTGGAAGCGCACATGTAAAGAGGGACCCTAACTTTCATTGTCAAAATGTTCACTAGTATTTTGACCAAAGTTGTGAGTGTTCCAGTCATCCTAGTTAGTTCTCCTCTTGTGAAATATTTAACTTGGTGAATTCTATTCAAATTCCAATCATAAAATATCAAAGTTCCTAGGAAAAGTATATCAAAATCAAGAATTTTTTCAAACATAATTTCTTGTATCTTCTTGCTTAAGACATTTGATCTAGGCACATATTTCGAGGAAATGGAAGTGAATATTTTAAAATAAAAATATGTTTTGTTGGGAATGAGACCATTCACAAAAAACTCTCTTAGTTTTGTAATAGGTGTGATGGTTTGGAATATTTGAATAGATATTTACAACATATTTTTCCATGTTTAAGCAGTAAATGATTTCTTGCTTTATTAATTATCTATGGGTCCTCTTTCCAAACAAATGGAGAGAAATTAAAAAAAAAAATTATTTGTTAAGAACAAACAGATGGAGAGAAATCTATCAAGTTAGTGAACAGTCAATAAAAATTTGTGGTTCCAAAATTTACTGTTGCAACGACGCCCATTTGTAAGGTATTTGGATATATGTTTTGTATAAAAACACTTACATCAAGTGTAAACCTTTACTACCTACATTGGAAATTATTAGGATTGTTCTTTTTTATTGTTGATTCCATGATGATTGCTTGTATGCATAGAATTTGTTCTCTTAAGAACTTCTAATAGGATTTCAAAAATTTGTGAATTTTTTGTTAGAATCTCATGAAAAGATAGTTTAATCAAAGGAAACCCTTAATTAGAGAATTAGGACAATGAAAGGACAGTCATTTTGTTCAATCCTGGCTATTGTAAAATTTTGTGTCGAAATTGTTATAGTTGGTATTTTCAAATGAAAAAATAAATATGATATGCAAAGCCTAGAAAATTAATAAGGTGAATGTATAGGTTACATAAAAAAATTTACAGGACATCATGACTTTGGCATTATGTTTATGAAGGAATTAGGCTTGGGAAAACAAAGTATGCAAATTTCGAAGTAAAAAAACTATTCAATATATCCTAAGGTTTCTCGAGGACATGGTTATCGTTTTAAACACCTTTCTGACATAATAAAATATATAGAAAGTGAAATACAATCTAATTATACCTTGGTCAAAGTGGTTCCATAAAAATAGGATCTTGAACCAAATTTACTATATTTGAGTTCCATCTCAAGTTTGTTGTCCTATTTTAGGTAAAAGGAAATCTCTTGTCGCAATCTTAATGTGATTAATATCATGAATTTTATTTGACTCCTTTAATCTATATATTGTATGAATGAAATGAAAAGGAAGTTCCAGCTAAGAGGCTGAATAAATTATGAAGGGTCGAGAGACAGCGATCCATACCCTGGAAGTTCTGAGACCATGCTCTGTAATTGTTATTGGAGACCTGTAATTTTAGATGGGTTTTTATCTGTTATAAGCTTATTCTAAACTGTATTTAAATCCGATGCTATATATTCTTGTTTAGACTGGCCTTTGTATGAAATCCTTTATGATAATATTTTTATTATGAATGCTCATGCATAGGCTTAGTACTAGATTCCATGTTTGGAATGTCTTTATAAGCATAGTTCTTTATGTTAAAACATGATGAACTATTTGTTCTTTGTTTTAGCAATTAGCTTTGAACCTGAACCATCATTGATATATTTATTTTTTTAATCCAGCTATTCATGTCATTCACAGAGTCTAATTTTTTCAATGATCGTATACCTTATATAAGTGCATGATACTCTTGATCTCTTACACCACTTACACAAATAATAATTCAACAATTTCCTTTTAGCTTAAGGTGTGTTGTTCATTCTCTTGTAGTAGTCCTTGACAAGATTCCAGCACCAACACTTGCCACCTAATTTCTTCAGCTCCAACTGAAAGGTAGCTCCATCCCTATCCTTTCCCCTTCCTTCCAACCTAAAATAGATGTAGATATACTTCTATCACATTGTCTTCAAATCAACTTCTATGATCTACAATCTTTGATCCTTCTTAGGATCTACCATATATGTTCCTCTTTACAATATGTGATCTATGTTTCTTCTATCAACAATTTATGTTCCTTTTCAAGATCTGTGATCTACGAAAACCTGTTTATGTGCAAATACTCCTCTTATACCCTTGGGCAACTTTTGCAAATAATCCTCGTATGACTATGCTCTTATGTTCCCACTCCTTGTATTCTAGCATGACTGGTTCTCTTTGCATTCTTATATCTGTGAACTTCATCTTTTTGCACAGAGCATCCTCATCTTCTAGATTCCAAAACTTTTATCTAGAGATTTATCAGGTCTCCATTCCTGCTTTATTCTCTACATCCTCGGCTCGGCCTTATATATTTCTTCTCGATCAATGATTAATTCATACCCCAATAATTCAAATCTTGCAAATTCAAAATACTGCAACATATGCATCTACAAGCTTACTTCAACATTTCCATCTCTCAACCATTTATATTATTCTTGCTCAAAATATGTGTCCATAAGTTAGGGTTCCTTTGTTCTGCAAAACCTTTTGCCTTGTATCTTTCCCACTTATTATCTCTTTGTATCTTCCCCTCTTTGACAGCAATGGAAAAGGGATTCTCCCCTTGGCTTCATGTTATGCCAGGTTTCTATCATGTCACAAACAATTCTATGCAAGTGAGTCTACATCATTGTTTCAAATCAATGTAGAGTGGGAATTACTTCGAGTTTCCTTCTAAGATACTCAAAAGTATCTCTTGGAAGAGGCTTTTAAATATATCTGCAATTGTTCCTTTGTTTCTGCAATGTATTATTCTTCTGTTGTATATAGAGATACCGACGATTGTATTTTTATTAACCAAGATACTAAGCAATTTCCTAAGAAAAACGTTGCTCTACTTGTACTCCTTCTTTCATCAACACTTCCTACCCAATCTGTGCATGTATATGCAACCAAGGTCAAATCATCACTTCATGGATACCATAGGGCAAAATCCAAGGTTCCTTTTATATATCTGAAGATCCTTTTCAAATCTTGGATCTGTGTTTCCTTAGGTTCTACTTGAAATCTTGCAACCAAACCTACTGCTTGCATTATATCTAGTTTTAGGCAGTTACATATAGCAATATTCCAATATTGACTTATAATTTTTTTTATCAGATTCCTTTGAGTTTGATTCATTTTATTTTCTCAATTTGCAAGAAGTAATCATGGGTGTACATAGTGCCTTACAATCTTCCATGTTAAATCTTTTCAGCATTTCTTTTACATGTTTAGTTTAAGAAATAAAAATACCATCATTTAGTTGAGATATCTGGAATACTAGGAAGAAGGATAGTTCTCCAATCATAGACATTTAAAATTCCTTCTACATTTTCTGAGAAAAATCTTGGCTTAGACTATCATCATCACTTACAAAGATAATAGCATACACATATACTTCAGCAACAATTATATTACCATGCTCAACTTTTATGTATAGATTATTATATGCATTACGCTTTCTGAAACCTTGTTGTCGCAGATACTTGTCTAGTCTTGAATACCAGGGTCTAGATGATTTCTTTAGTCCATATAGAGCCTTATTTAATATAGAAATATATTCCTTATTATATAAGAGAGAAAAACCTTCGTCTTGTTATATATACAATCTTCTTTTAATTCTCCTTCGGTCTTGGAACAAGTTCCCATGTCTGATTTTTCTCTATCTAATTTAATTATTCTTTCATGGATTTGACCCAATGTTCATCAGTCACAGGTTCATCAAAACTGTTTGGTTCTAATTTGGACATCAAGAATAAATGTACTTTCAATAATATTTTTTAAGTACTTCCTTCTTGCTTCTACTCCAGCATTTTTATCTCTGATAATCAAATCCTCAGAATGATTCTTTTGGATATATATAGAAGGATCCTTTATATTAGGGATTATTTCTTCTTCTGGTTATTCTAGATATGTTTCTTCTTATTGTTCTCTTGGCTCCTCCTCTTCTAGTAGGTCTTCTGATGATTTTTCAAATATTGGTTGATCATCATCATCCTATATTCTTATATGCATGAAAACTTCATATACCTTTACATATGGACTTTATACCATATTTTTTAGTCTTAGGTTGTAACATTTTTATGCATTTCTTCTTGTGTCATATCTAATAAATATTCCTTCATCAAATATGGAATCAAATTTTTCTAGGTTTCCACCATTTCTTTTGATATAACACTTGTTCCCAAATATCCTAAAATGATTAACTATCGTTGGCCTACCTTTCCAAAGTTCATAAGGATTCATGTTGCTATCAATTCTGAATTTTCCTCTGTTTAAGATGTGAATAGCAGTATGAATATCCTGAGTCCAAAAAATGTCAGATAATTTAGAATCATTGAACATTGTCCAGGTCATCTCCTACATCATCCTGTTTTTTTTTATTTCTTCTACTTCATTTTGTTGTGGGGTCCTCGAAGCTAAGAAATTTCTTATGATTCCATGTGTTTCACAGAAATCCTCAAATTCATTTGATGTATACTCACCTCCACTACCTGATATTAGACACTTAATCTTCAAATCAATTTTTTTTCAACTACTTCTTTAAATATTTTGAAACATTCAAGTGTGTCTTATTTTTTCTTAAGGAAAAAGACATATGTCATTCTTGTATAATCATCAATGAAGAGAAGGAAATATAATTCACCATTTAAACCTTTGGTTCACATGGGACCATAGAGATCAGTATGTAATAGCTCCAATGGTTTGTCGTAGAATATTCTTTTTATTTAAAAATCACTTTTGTTTTCTTTCCCTGTAGGTAATGCTTGCAAACAAAATTTAAGGTCGTTGTGATTTTTGGAAGATCTCTCATTCCTTGCTCTTAAACAATTTTGACGAGGTTGTCATAATTTATATGTCACATTCTTCTGTTCCAAATCCAACTTTCATCTTTTTCCCCATGTAACACCTTTCTTCCTTTTAGTCTAATATGTACACATTATTCAAGGTTCTCAATGTCATTGCCATTAATATTCTTGTATCCATGTTTCTTATTTTACATTTATTTGAATCAAAGGTGAGGGTATGTCCTTTATCACACATTTTTCTTACACTAAGAAGATTATGCTTCATGTTTTCAATGAGTAAGACTTTATTTGCTTTGGATTTCTTATCCCCAAGTCTTATCATGCCTTTTCCAAGAATCTTAGTAGATCTGTTATCTCCAAAATAAACATTTCCTCCCTTTTCTTCTTTGAATTTCAAAAATTGTCTTGGTTCCTTGTCATGTGTTGAGAGCATAAATTGTCAATATACCAATGCCCTCTTTTACTTTGCACGTGTAAGGACATGCCACGTCCTTATTGATTTTGGTGGTCTACCTTTTTCTACGAAGGGTTTGTAGAATCTCTTTTACTAAGGGGGATTTTTGTTTCAACAGATTGTGCATATGATGGATGATTTTTGCAGTCATGAGTTTCATGACCATGATTTCATTTGTGGAATTCACCATATGAATTCAAGGGGATAAAGGAGTTGAATTTTTTTTCAAAGTTTCAACAGGCCTTTTGATATCATTCTTTATACAAATAGTCTTGTAGAACATACTATTATTCTTAAGATTTTATTTTGCAGATGCTTGTAAATTTACTGCCTTATAACCAAAATTGTTACAAAAATATGAATTTAATAAAAACAAAGTTCGATACTTTTGAAGTGAGTTGTTCGTATTTGTGCAATGCCAAAATTCATATGAGATGACTTCTCATCTTTTTCTTCAAATTTATGATCTTTCCTTAGAATAGAACTTTTGAGCACATCTGCAAAAATTCTTGCTCCTACTTCATATGTTGATTTTGTTGAGTTTGAACCTTCATATATGCCTAGTCCTGAATTCTCAAATGATTTTCTTTTATTTTCTACAATTTCATCTAAGACTTTAGTGTTGTTGCTGAATTTTTGTCGAAAACGCAACTGGATGTTGGATTTTTGCAATTCCCTTTTTAAATAAGTGACTTTAGCCTCTAACTTCTCACACTTATCCTCCTTTTGTTTCAATTGTTTTGTTATGTCCACCTCTAACTTATTTGTCTCCTTTACTTTTTCTTCACAGTTTGATAGTTGTTCATGTATATATTTATTCTTCTTTCTTGATTTCTTCAATTCTTATAAGGCACCAATAAGTTCTCCCTCAAAGTCTACTTCATCCATTTCTTCTTCTTTTGAGTCCTCATGTTCTATGTTTTCTTTAATTTCCAAAAAAAGAACTTCTCTTGGACAATCATCTTCTTCAAATAAACTACTTTCTTCTTTATAATATAGACTATTTTTCTTGTTTTCATACTTGATCTGTTGGTATGTCTTCTTTTTTTCTTTGTAAGTGAAGTCTTCTTCGCTATAATTATCTCTAATTTCTTTGTAAGTACATTTGTAAGAAAAATGGCCTACTTTACCACATTCAAATCATTTGAATGGTAACTAATCTTTGTATTTTCCACAACTTAATTTTAGTTTTTTCACAAAGTTTGCTTCCTCTTCGCTTGATTCATCAAATGAGTTCTTGTTATGCGCATGATTGATACACTTTTCTTCTTGGTGGATTTGAAGGATGTTTCTTTCCTAAAAGGATTCTCTTTTTTGTTCCTCATTATGTATGCAATAAGAATCCCATGAAATTATCCCTTTGTTAGTTTATCCAAATCAGTTATGTCCTCTAGGATTGACACTTTGGAATCAAATCTAGGTAGCGACATTCTCAGCACATTTTGCATGATTGCTTCTTCAGTAATTTGTACTTTGAGACCTTTTATAGCATTGAAAACCTCATCAACACAGAGAAGAGAGGATGCAATGTTTTCTTCTTCCCTCATTTTTAATGTTTCAAACTATCATGAATATGTCTACAACTTTTCCTTCTTAACTTTCACATCTCCTTCGTAGATGTTTTTAAGCTTTCCCATGATTATTTAGTTGAAGTGCACATCATGAATTTGGTGAACTATAAGTATGCTAAGTCACATACTATTGCATTCCTATCCCTTGCATTACATTCATATTTCCTTCTATCAGTTGCCTCAACTAGTGCAGTTTTGGGGACATTGTAGCCATTTTCGACTGACTACCATGCATCAACTTCAAGATACTACAAGTACACCTCCATTATTATACTCCAGAATGTATAATTTGATCCATCAACCCTTGGTTCTCCATTTCTAGAGATTCCTTCATATTTATCCATATCTACGCAACGATCTATCTTGTAACTATTATATTGTTCCTAAAGCAACCTAGCTCTGATTATAGTTATTGGAATTCTTAATGATACTAATAGTGGGTTCAATCAGTATCATGCAAATATTTAACCATTTTTTCACTTTACAAAATTATGCACCAATTTCAATTCATTCATAATAATAAAAGACATCAGTTCCCAATGAACTTGAAAATAATTTTATATATAAAATTAAAATAGTTGATTACATAGAAAGATGGGAGACACCAATCTCCAAAATATGAGTGCCAACTCACTCATACACCAATACCACATACAAGTTCCAACTTGTTGATTATACGCACTAACCTATAAGGAAACTAATCCTCTACACAAGAACCAACTTGTTGTGTTCAGACACCAGCCTGAGTGGACACCAACCCTTTTGTGCAAGAACCTACTTGTTTTGTTTAGGAACCAACCTAAAAGGATTCTGCAATATCCTCTCCTTTCCCCTTCTTTCCATTTGATTTCTTCAGCTCCAACTACAAGGAAGATCCAACTCCCTATCATTGCCCCTTCTTGCCACCTTGAAATAGATGTAGCTATACTTCTATCACACTGTCTTCAAATGATATTTTATGATATGTGATATTCAATCCTTCTTAATATTTGTGATCTCTGTTCCTTTTCACAATCTATGATCTTTGTTTCTTTTATCTATGTTTTTTGTTCCTTTTCAAGATCTGTGGTCTATGTTCCTTCGATCTGCAATCCATGACAATCTACTTCTGCACAAATATTCCTCTTGTACCCTTGGGCCACTTTTGTAAATTATTCTTGTGTATATCTGCACAAATACTAGGATCATATTATTGTGTACTTATGTGCCTAATCCTTATATATATCATTTCCAATTCTCTTTTCATGCTTATATTTGTGCAATTCATATTTTTTCTCAAAGCATCGTCATTTTCTAGATTCCATAAAGTTTATCTACACATTTATTAGGTCTGCATTCCTACTTTCTGCTCTACATCCTCGGTTATGTGTTATATATTTTTTCTGGATCAATGAGCCATTAACACCCTAATATTTTGAAGCTTGCAAATTTAGAATACTACAACTTATGCATATTCAAGCTTACTTCAACATTTCCATCTCTCTCCCATATTATATTATTCTTGCATAAATATGATCTCATACCTAGATCAAATTAGAAATAAGTAGTAAAGACTCAACCTATTGTACCAAAGGGAGCTCGAGCAAATGAAAAATCATGTAAGGACAAACAGAAGTAGGTGAGTTATTATGAAGCACCTTCAAGGAAAAGGGGAAAGACAAGGTAAATTAAGTTCCAAATTCTGATATACGTTCTTTCTCTTTGATCACGAGTTGAGTAAGATTAAAATTCCAATTCTTTTCTAACTGATCTAGAAAAGATCCCTTATTTTAAGGGATATATAGAAAATTTTATGGGTACTCCATGACATATTTTGCATACTAATACAATTAATATGTGGGATTATTCACCTCAAGTAATGTTAGGTCCTCATGTAGAGGAAATAAGTAATGCAACTCCATTTTATACATGAGCTTAATTATACATGATCATTTACTTCATAATTGTATGTTGCATTCGGGGGCATTAAACAATCTAATTCCTAAAATAATCATGGACAAGTTAGGATTAAAAATTACAATACCATATAAGGATTTGTATTATTTTGACTCCAAGAAAGTCAAATGTAAGGGAATGATTAAGCGTCTTTTTGTGAATCTAGCCCAAATTCCAAATAAAAGTGTCATGATGGATGTGGTAGCAGCAGACATTCCAATAAGTTACAAAATGTTTTATCTAAATCCCAGGGAGTGAAACTAGGAGGTACTTTGTACTTAGATATGTCATATGTAAGCATTCCAGTTTTTTGTGAGAAAACTAGAAGATTATAATAGGAGGAAATTTTTCATACATAATTATTGATCTAGATTCCAAAGAATTCGTGAAATTGTTTAGTTTATAAAACGGGTGACAATGTTCAAAATTATGTATTATCAATTCATGAAGGTGGTGAGTATCAAGTTATAAAGGTTCAATAAGTAGTGATCTGGTCATGGAACTTGGAAGATGTATTTTGATAGAGCTAGCTCAAAATACGAATCAAGTTTTGGAATCTTATTTATTTATCCTTCAAGTGAGAAGATTCACTTATCCTATGAATTGAAGTTTGATGTCACTAACAATGTAGATTAATATGAATCTCTAGTTTTGGGATTAGAATATGCTTGAAGAATGAAGATTTTAAATATGTATTTATTATGTGATTCTAAGTTGATAGGTAATCAAATTACAAATAGATGTCAAACCAAAAATCCAAGGATGATATCCTAGATAAATTAGGATTGGAATCTATTTGATAACTTTTTCATGGATATAAATACCTATGCAGTTCCAAGAATTACCTAGTTGATTTATTAGCAATATTTACAAGAAAGTCTCCCAACATATCCCATTTATAGTATGATATTGAGTGTTTGTATGGACATTCAATACCTAACAACATAAAAAAAACAGGCAGTTATTTGAAGATGATCAAATTCATAAGTATCTTGAGGTTATACATGAGTTTTTGCTACACATATTAATTATGATGCAAATTTATGTGATGTGAAAGACACCAAAGAAGAAAATTATGAAGTGAAACATAAGGGTCCTAACTTCATTAGAAATCATAAGTTTACTTAGCTCAAAAAAAACTATATTCCTAAAGGTCTTATTCCTTTAGAAAATATCTTTGATGACAAATATGCAACAATGAGACTTATGTTGCAACCTCAAGCAAGAGATATTGAAGATGTGAATCTTGGGACTCCATAGCATCCAAAAATAGCTATTATGGAAAACTCGCTTCTAATTGAACAGAAACAAAGGTATGTTTATATTTTTAAGAAATACATTGACATATTTTCATGGAGTTATGAGGACCTAAAGACCTACGACATATCCATTATGGAACAATGAGTTCCGCTTAAAATGATGTGAATTCTTTCCATCCCAAACTAAGGCAATTAAATCCATTTCTTCTACCCATGATTGAAATGATATTAAAAATTTAATGGATGTTAAAAATACTATTACATTAAGATATTCAGAATAGATAACTTAGTTCCTATAAGAAAGAAAAATGGAGATATCTACTTATGCATAAATTTTGGGAATTTAAATCGAGCATCTTTGAAAGACAATTACCCTTTACCAAAGATGGATCATATTTTTTAGAAAGTGGTAAGGACTCATTGAATGTCAATAATGTACGGATTTTAGTATATCACCAAGTAGAAGTTCATAAAGACAATTGACACTCCTTGGGGTACATTCTAGTACGATAAGATATCATTTAGATTAATAAATGTTGGAGCTACTTTTCAAAGAGAAATGGATATTGCCTTTGTTGATGAGAAGGATAGGTTCATAGTTACTTATTTGTATTACATGTATGTATATTCAAAGTCTAATTAATAATATCTAAACCATTTATAACATATTTTCAAGAAATGTAAAAAATATGGTTTTTCCTTGAATCGTAATAAATTGGTTTTTGCTATGATTGAAGGAAATATTTTGGGGAACATTGTTTCCAAGAAAGGAATTAAAGTTGATTTAGGAAAATTTGAATATATCAAAGTGATTAAATTCCCAAAGAATAAAAAGGAGGAAAATGATTTCTTGGCAAGATTTATAACAAATTTGGTTTTGATTGTTAAGGAAATTACTAACATTCTTCAAAATGAAAATGGTATGAAGTAGATTGAATTATCAAGAGATTATTTTCATATAATTAAGAAATCTCTTGGGGAATCTTTAGTTTTACTAGGTCGTGACTATACCAAGGAGTAGTTTTCCCTTTTTTCCTCTAAGCACACTATTTTTGTTGTTTTACTGCAAAAGAATAAACAAGGGTATGAATAGACTATTTCATTTCTAAATACAACATTATTGAGAAGAAATAATTTTCTATGGTTAATTCATTCAAATATTTTTGGGAGTACAATTTGCAATCGAAAAGCTTGTGTCCCTCATTTTTTTGTTAAATATGAAAACAAGGAAAACCATTTTGGCCCTTACTCAACTCTAGAATTATGAGCATGTTATATGCTCCCTACTTTTTTTATCCCTCAATGGTATGGAAGTGCATAATCCTTTTGTTCTTGATGGTGCATTTTGGAGGGATTTGGATGGATCAAAAGATACATATCAACAATGAGTTAATGCACACTATTAATGAGTTGTAGATGGATGGATTAGATCTTGTATATTTGTTTGTGGTGTGGCCCATAATGTATAAAGATGGGGAAATTAAACAAAATAAGGAGGTTTCACGAAGGAATAAGTGGACACATGCCTAAAATATATCAAGAAGAAAAATGAATGAGGCTATAACATAAATCTATTAAAAATCTATTGGTTAGTATGGAAGTGCAATTGTTATCTACCGGTTATCACTAAAAGTTTACAAATATTTTATAATTTAATAAAACACACACACACACACATATATATATTATTGATCACTCAACCTTTGAATTTTCCTACCTACCAAGAGGATTTGCATAATTATTATACATAGAAATTTATGGAGGGTTCTTAAAATTTTATCTGCTTTGGAATTGGTGAACATTGCTACAACATAACAGACTTCTTAAGTTCTCAATGATGCCATTGCATCAAGCTCTTCAGTCATAGATAGCATAAGAAGGTGCACCATCCTCACCAAGGACTATGATTGAACCTCAACCACCGTTGTAGCCATGAAATTCTATCACTCCACCTCAACCTATATGAGGTACCACAATTGTGACCCTTGTTCCTATAGAATCAAAATTGGGGATGTTTGTTAGGGTATTTAAACACAGGAATAAACTAAGATTAACTACATATATTGTGTCTTTAGGTAAATTGTGTTTCTTTTGTGCAAATTTGTAGTTTTCTAATCTAATAATCATCATTATGTTCTAAACATAAATTGATCCGATGATTCATTTTCTCCCCAATACAAACACTATTGATTTGTAAATTAGCATCTGATTGGTCCATGATCTATATCTAAACAACATGGAGGTCATTTTTTTTTATGATCGATTGTGAGAAACTAATATGTAAAATATTTTCATTTGGAATTATTATATTACCTTAAGTATTCATTTTGACTAGGGTCATGGATTGTTTTCTCTTTGGCAATTTTAACCATGTAATACATTGGTATACTAATATTTGATCTATTTTTGTGAATATATTCCTTAAGGTGTTTGACCTGTGTGGAAATACCATGTTTATTAAACATGATATTAGAGTTCTTATGAAGACTCGGTCTTACTGTTGGTCGAGATCCTAAAATATTTATTGATGAATGCATTAAATACTTCTATATAATCATTTGTGTACTGATAGAACCATTCCATTGCATTTAAATAACTATTTTTAATTATAAACCCTTTTCATTTCACCCAAAAAGTTTCCATTTTCCTAATATATAGCCATTTATATCAAATCTATAGGTACACAATTTTACTTTGGTTTTTAAAATATCTTTCATTATGTTGTAATATTTCATTTTAGTTTTTCTATTTATATTTTTGGTTTACTTCTTTTGCAATATGCATATGCTATTTATTGTGCATCTTTTGCAAGTTCAATCAATCAGAGATAGAATACAAATCCTTTTTCTTTTCCTATCCATGTTCTTCACCTTGCACTTTGTATAATCTCAGCAAATGAAAAACAAACAAGAAAAGTTGTATTTTTTAGTAGACTTACTGAGATCTAACCCCAAGTTATAAAGTTTTGAATAAAAATATGGAAAATTTGTTTTTTTGTCTACAACTTTGTTGAAGTTTGTTTGCATGCAAAAACAACGGTTTTGGGGTTAAACATGCACTTCGACAGAAAGAGTAAAAAATGATCCATCATTCTCCTCCATAAAATTTCTTATATATTTTGAATTAGCTCACTTGGTTGAAAGTTACTTTATTGAAATAGAAGTATTGAGTTCAAGTGTTTCTTTTTGTTAAATTACATTTTGAAAAAGTTATACAATTTTAAGTTATATCATAACTTTATTGTAAAGTGCATTTCACTTAAATTATAAAATTGAATAAATTATAAACTAACGTTATTGTTCTTTTAAAGTTATTTTTTTCCTACAACTATTGGAAGGTGATATGGATGTGCATGGTGTGCAAGAAACCAAAATTGAAGAATAGTGTGCTAGGTGAAGATGTCGATAAGAGACGACTTAGTTGTATTGTTGTAGTTTTTGGTCCAAGTTAGTTATAAAGTAGTTAGAAGTGGACCATTTTGTAAAGGCATAAGCCTATATAAAGACTTAGGAAGTATAGTAGAAAGACATCAAGAAATCAATCCATTGTCGAAGAGAGTATGTTTCTGGAATTTGTTGTTCTGTCTTGCGAGCGGTTCTGTCTTGCGAACCTAGAGATGTATTTTGGAAACCTATTTTGACTTGCAGATTAATATGACATGTGTGGATGTTGTTGGAAAATGTGTGTCTTGTGTTTTGTTGTTTTTATGGTTTTAATGATGCGATCTGAATGAGAAAATGTTGCAGTATGATTTATGTTTATGAGTGATGAGATTCCTTTGCCTAATGAATGGTTCCATACTTGTCGATCTCTTTGTGCAATGAATAATATGATGCGTTAACTAGATCTTATGCGAATAGTTTTTTATGCGACTAAATATGAATGGTTGATGTTAAAACCCTATCCTGAATTTCCGGTTAACACTGCGATAGAGAGAAAATAGGTGCTCAAATCCTCCTCCTTACTGCGAAAACTTGGTTCCTACAGCTCTCCGTCAAACATCTCAGATGAGACTTCATTAGCTTCGTAGGTGTTGTTGGACAGGTAAAACCGATCTGAACCGGTGCTCAGGGAGATCACGGTGGAAAGGGGAGTCGACAGTGTGTGAACCCTTGTCGACAGATCTGTGTCAACAACAAATTTAATTTATAAAGTAACTTAAGTATTGTAAAAGTGATTTTCACTTATTCTATAAAGGTGGGTCACTTATATTATCAAGTAACTTATTTATAAGAAAAGTAAGTTTATTGGAAAAGTTAAAGGAAAGAAATTTTACATTTAGTCAACAACCTCATTATGCACACATTAGCATGTGATTTTCCCTCTATCTACCACATAGCACCTTGTTTAATTTTTATATCTTACTTCAAAAGGGCATAACTTTGACATGGAGTATGTTTTCAATGCCAGTTAAATAAATAAAAACTACCTGTTTCTTTAAGAGGTTTCTATCTAGACATCCAATTGTTACGTTTCAAGCCATCATAGCAACATATTGTAATATGGGTAATAATAATGATCTCGTGCTTACTATTTCAAACCACTTTTCATGGAACCCATGTATGAAGGACTTCCTATGAGATAAAGGTATTTACAAGATTAACCTGAAAATAATTTGTGTATGTTAATACATCAAAGAAATCCAAACATGAAGTTAGAGATGACAAAGCATGTGGATTAATTTGAATATGTATCTCTAGTGATCCATGGTTTCACCTTCAAGGATTTGGTCGATGCTAAAAATTGTATTATGTGAGAACAATAAGATTTGAGCCCACCAACTCAAAAACTAAATCATTGCTTTAAGTACTGGTCATTTATTTTACATTGAATATTGTCCGAGTTTAAAACACTTTGACTTTTACTTAAAGAATATAAGATAGACAAGAAGGATGACAAAATTATATATGTTATTATTGTTAATCCTGGTGGTGGATATTATGTTTTTATATCCACGTTTCACTCCACCAAAGAAGCACTAAGGGATACTTACAAAAATCCCTCTCTTGAAGCTTTGTGTTGGAAGATATTTCCCATCTATACCTTGGTTAATAATCTTTTTATAAGGTTCCAAGTGTTTAGTTTAAGTTGTTCCATGTGAAAATGGTTCTAGTTCCTAGTTTAGTGTCTTGGATCATAGTTTGTCCACATTTTACCCACTTAGACTAGTGGTTATTCCATAAAATCTTGTTTTTTCAATTACATGCTCCTTTCCTTATCATATGGATTCAATAAGCCCCTCTATGCTACATTTATGGGGTAAGTATTGAATTTCCATGTTTTAAGGAGACTAGGTGCGCCCTCCTAAGGATTTGGTCAATTTGCTCATTAATAGCCACTACCTGCAAGTCACTAAACTACCTCAAGCACCCTTATGATGGTTCCTTTCACACTTGTTGACTATACTAACCACTTCATGGTCCATATAGGTTCATTTCACCTCATTATGGACACTACTTGGAGTTACACTTGGCATAATGTCATAGATTGTGGGAATTAGTCAAGATAAACCAACATTAATGTGAGCTACTCAAATCACCACTAAGCCTCTTGATTTTGTGTCTATAGAGAAACTATATATTGTACTCAGTCTAGTGAATAATACACAATGGAATATCAATCCACTTGAGTGTTTTATTCTTGTGTTCTACTTAATATTTGCTTCATATTTCTTCTATTTTCTTGCCTTTCTCTTTGGTAAATTATAAGTGAAGATTTCCCTAGTAATCTAGATCTAGGTTGGGATTGCACATGATTCAGAACATACTGTTGTGATGTTATGCATTCCAAAATTTAACTTGGTATTAGATCCTATGGGGTTCTAGTATTTCTTCCAAAATATATTTCCATTTTTTGTTTGCAGGTGGCTACAATAGCTTCATGGATTCGATTTCTCATGAAGTTGTTCAAAATGAAGAAGAAGAAGTAGATAGAAATTCAACAAATTATTGAACTAAATTTTATTCCTCTGTGGCTTCCTCTCTTTTCCAAGAAGTTATTTTTCCTGAAGATAACATATGAGTTGTTTCCATCAATATTGTTGAAGAGTTATCTCCCCAATACATGTCTTTCTCCTATATGTCTTCTATTACAAATGTTGAAGATGGGTTTATAGTTGGTGATCATAGTGATCCTTCTCTAGAAAATGTGTTTTATTCACATGAGAGTATTGGATCAAAAGATGGTCAAGGAGAAGTTTGGAATTCAAGTGAAGATCTCTCATTGCTTCACACTATTTTTCTTCCTATGTATTCCTACACCATGACTAGCAGTGTTTCCTCAAGCTCAATTGAATATGGAGAATCCTTAACCATCACATTGGCACATTTGGAACTCTTATCCCACCCTCTTGGATATGATTACAGCCTTCTTTCGAAGTTGATGCTTTAAACACCTTATGATTCGCTTGGGGCCATTTATTCTCAAGCACTTCAAGTCTCTTTTGGACATGGCACCCTGGTTGGTTCGAAGTTCAAGTCTAGAGAGAATATTTCACTCTTGTATTAGTGCATTTTACTTGTTCTACATGGTCCCAGGATTCATCATGCAGCTGTACACATTCCTAAATTGGTTGAGCACATTCCACTTCTTCCCAAGAATAGGATTCCTCTAGACATATTCATTTAGTTTGGAGTGTATATAGTTTTTGGTTTCTCTTTCATTTCCATCTTTTAGGGAGGATTTTCCCCATGTGGTTTTTCCTATTTCCTCATTTTATATGGATTAATAATGTAAATGGTGGTGTTACGAAGAGAAACTTCCTATGGCTTGGGGGTACCACAACAGACAGTTTGACACCAAAAATCAATCTTTCCCAATATGCAAGAGCAATAAGAAAATCTAACACTAAGAGATATAGAATCGTACCTTATTCTGAATGGTTGAAATAGATCTCGTTGAGCTTTCCCAATGTAATTGAAATTATAATTTTCTCTCAACAACAACAAACAAAAAAATCATATATATAAATGTGTTAGAGCTACTCTAGCATATATAATCAATCATATATAAGAAAGTAAATACATCCATGGATTCAATATTCATATTCAAATGCACATGAATTGGACAGGAAAAGAAATTTCTATTAATAAATCAGAGATACAATAGTGACAAAATCTGTTTGCACTTCTACGAACCAGAGAAACCGAGTCCTCCACCCAGGCCTCCACCACTTCAATCCTCCATCTCTCGATAGCAAGATCACAAAGAAAAGGAAAGCATGGGAAGAACACTATGTGCTCCAAGAGACAAAGGGATGCAGACTCAAGTATAAGCAAAACTGAGGCAACAATGGACTATAGTTTCCTTACTCTTCAATTTCTCCTCCTTCAATGTATCCAACAGGCTCAATGAATAGTGCTCCAAAGGGGTAATGGAGGGTCAAATCCGAGCATTCTCAATGCATATGGAAGGCCAAGAGATATGATATTCAGACTCATATGAGGAAAACAACAAAAATATTTGTCTTTATGCACACATCCTAATGTACGTGGGTTTGAGGTCAAACGTTGCGTATACACACGATTATTGCTTTAAAAGTATTGTATAGGTATAAACAGGTGATTTTTGGGGATGATCTTGGAACATCAAAGTATAATATAATTCCATGGGGTCCAAAGAGTTTGCAGAGGGACATGGAATGCCATAAATGTGTGATCAAGCAGGTGTGTTAAAATCAGCTATAACAGATGCCCCCTAATGTGTGAGGTCAAAGGCGTAACATGATGCCTGAGATACATTATAAAATCCATCCGAGAAGTGGAGTAATGTGTTATATTTTTATCAATTAGACAATATTAACTTAGGATCTTATCTAAGAGAATAACATGCACAGCGATGAATCATAAGAGACAATAGACACAAATATTTTCCTCGGGGAAACCATAAAGGAGAAAACCCTGCAACTTCCTCAGAGATAGCATGAGCACCAATTGCAGCAGTAAAACCCAAATATAGAAAGATGATCTCCAACAATTTTTCTCTCTCTCACTTGTGTGAGCTCCTCTTCTCTCACCTATGCACTATAGCTGGGTACGTGTGTGTGACAAATAGAGAGGCTCACTCTCTATTTATACTTGTTTCTGACTTGTCAATCACTTACCAGGGCCGAATTCTCTATGAGAGTCTAATAACCCTAGTGCCCCTCAAATGTGGGGAATTTGCCCCCCTGATCAATAAGGATGGTTAACCTCAACTCAATTATGGGGACTATTTCATTGACTTACAACAGAGGTTTAACCTCATCGACTTTACATGAATTTATTATATTAATGACTCTCCCGATAGGAACATCAGGGTACAATGAAATACAATATATAAAATATACAAGTGAATACATTCTGAAGTTACAAATACATCAACACTCCCTCTTAACTAGGAAGGTATTCTCTTGACACAATTCATCAGCAGAAATATTCGTCACTAGATCAAGTCTGGATCATCATTAAAGCTAGATCATCACTACATCATCATCATCATCATTGCTTCTGCTATCTCGATCAAATGGTGATATCTCTCAATTCTACTTGTCATAGGAAGTTCTATTGAGCCAACCCGTTTTCATGTTGGTTGTAGGCCTAGCCTTCATGTAGGTATTTGTCTTCTTCAGCACTTATATTTGACCATGGGAGGAACACATCCAGCGTCCATGTCAGAAAGGCCCACCCAGCACTTAAATATGACCATGGGAGGAACACATCCAGCATCCATGTCAGAAAGGTACGCCCAGCACTCACATCCATCGGCATAGTAGGACACACCATATACCATTCGAGGAAAGGCCCAACACTTATATATATTGGCATGGTAGGACACACCATCTACAATACGAGGAAATGCCCAACACTTACATCTACTGGCATGATAGGACACACCATCTATCATCCATAGAAAGGCCCAACACTTACTTCTACTGGCATGATAGGACACACCATCTATCATCCAAAGAAAGGCCCAGCACTTACATCCACTGGAACGGTAGGACACACCATATACCATCCAAGGAAATGCTCGTCACTTACATCCACTAGCATGGTAGGACACACCATCTACCATCCAAGGAAAGTCTCTGCACTTACATCCACCGGCATGATAGGACACACCATCTATCATCTGGGGAAATACTCTACACTTACATCTGACCATGGGAGGAACCAATCCTACGACCATGTTAGAAGGGATCCGCACTTACATCTGACCATTGGAGGAACCAATCCTACCACCATGTTAGAAGGGCTCTGCCCTTACATCTAACCATGGGAGGCCCCGCCTACCACCATGTCAGAAGGGCTCTGCACTTACATATGACCATGGGAGGAAATAATCCTACCACCATGTCAGAAAGGAACATAGACTCATCACTTCCCCTTGCAAGGAACCTCGATATGGAGAACACCAAGATTCTCCCTTCACTCTAACCATTTCTAGCATAGAATTACATCAGGACTTATTACATCCAAGGATAACCTGTGAGCTTCTCTAGGACCGATTACATTCGAGGAAAACCTACATGACCGTTTACGTCTAAGAAACCTACGAGCTTTGCCAGGATTTTATGCTCAAACAACTTGTCTCACCAGATATGCTAGAACTCCCTCTTTAGAGAGATCTCGACCTGGATCACATACTGGAGCTTCACTGCTCCTCTCTGCATCATACAAAAATGCAAGTCAGATCAATCAAATCAAATAGTAGTTTTCAAAATAAACATACTACCTCCCAAATAGCTAAGCAAGTGGTAAAATATTTTCCTCGACTGTTCTTAGTGCCATGCAGGACTCCTTCCTGCTAGACCAAGACATCACACCTAATATCATATTGAAGCAGCACCCCTAAGTGGTATTCCTATCAATGGCACTGCCTGCCCAATCCAAATCCACATAACCTTCAAGTTTAATCTTTTGATTCACCTCATACTTAAGCCCATAATCAACTTTACCCTTCAGGTACCTCAGAATATGCTTTGCAGCAATCGAGTGAACATCTCTTGGATCCGTCAGGAACTGGCTTAATGTATTCACAGCAAAGCAAATATCTGGTCTTGTATTCGTCAAGTACATCAAGGACCCAATCATCTGATGATACATCGTAGCATCAACCGACTCTGATGAAGCATCACTCAATAGCTTCAGGTTCGATGCCATAGGTGTGGTCATGGAATTGCAGTCCATCATCTTGAACCTCTTCAGGATCTCCATTTCATACTTCCCTTATCCCAGGGAGATTCCATCCGCATTCTTCCACACCTCCATTCTTAGAAAGTAGTGCATCATATCCAAGTCCTTCAGCTCGAACTCGGAATTAAGTCTCCTTCTTCCAACTTTAATGAGTTCCTCTTTTCTGTCAAGAACAAGTCATCGACATATAATAGGAGCATCACTGGTATTCCACCTTCAACCTTGAAGTAAAGGTTGGAATCTTCTTTACCCTCGGTAAAGGCTAGAGTCATCAGTAATCTGTCCATCCTTTCATACCATGTCGAACCTCAGGATTTTCTACAGCCACTCCCTCTGAAGCGGAGCATCATTCTTCCTATGTCTTGCATACTCTATGCCTTGAAACATTATGTACTGGAGTGACAAGTAGCTTCCTCTGCTACTAATATTCTATGTATCCATCTAGGGTCACTAGATACCAAGATCCTCTATCTTGGACCTTTTCAAAATTTCTTCTCGCACCCATCTATGAGCTTGTCATCCTCTATAGGATTTCATCTTTAACCTTGTATCAAAGTTTAAGATCTTCATCACTCTAGGTGATATTCAAGCTCCTCATGTATGTGTTATCCCATGGGTTTCTTCTGAGCTTGTTCAAGGCCTTCTTTAATTTGCACACACGAGTCTGCCTATCATGTGTCTTAACTCCTAGTGGCTGCAAATGTATCTTCGTAGTCTATGCCTTCTTTCCATCAGAATCCTCGTGCTACAAATCTTGCCTTGTATCCCATGATGTTTCCATCTACTGCATGACAGAACTTGTAGATCCATATGGAAGATACTACAGACTTCCCTTCAGGTCTCAATACCACATCCTAGACATCATTCTTCTTGAACTAGTACTCTCCTTTCCTTTCTTCTTGGCTACTTCTTCATAGCTGGAAGGCTCCACATCAATGATGTCACTCGATAGTGTCACATAACTACACTGTGTCTGAGACCTCTTTCTTTCTTTGAAGGTATCGTCATGTTATTCTTCATCTTGTATTATTTCTTGAACTGTCATCACTTGTTCTTTGGAACAAGTCTCATCCTTCTTTTCTTATAGGCGATTGTACGCGATCTTTCCTACAAGTCAAATGCATTAGGTATATGGTTAGAAACATTTCATAAGGCATATTCATAATGCCAAATTCTTATGCATAAATATATGATCATGCAACTATTTTAGCCAATACAAAATTCATCTATATCTCACGGAAACTTTCTAGATGCCTTCCATCTCTACCATGACATCATTGAGATTGTGCACTAATCCAATATGTCAGCAAAGAGGTTTCATTCTAGATAAGTAGCAATGGAGAGTTGTATGAGCTACTTACCCATCACATGCATATTAGTAGTATACTATCATTAATGCAAACATTATATCATGCATAACACCTCAACTGAATATAAACAAATGCATAACAAAACAATATCATGAAATAACAATTGAATACTTATCTTTTATTCGTTTCGTGGATAGACTCCTTCTTGAGCCTTCTGCTTCATCATCTTCTTCATTCATGACATCATCATTTCTTATCCAAATGCTAAGATGGATAAGAGGGTCTTCAAGAATTGAGTTCTTCATATTCCTCATTGTTTGAGGGATCTTCTTTGAATCATGAGAGCTTGATCTTCAGTTTCTCCCATATTCTCTTTCTCTTATTATGAGCCGAACTTCATCTTCAGTGTGCTCTTCCCAGAGTCTGTTGAAGGTAATCACTTCCTTCTGGCACACATTCCTTGAATGAATGAATCCTTTGATCCTGGGAGGCCATTCAAGGTGGTTATCACAATTTATGTATTCTCTACTTCTTTGTTGAGCCGCAAAAACACTACATTTTATTCATCTTTTACATACCATTTATCACCTTATTCCTATCTTATCCTTCCATAAAACCATTAATATTCACCACTTTAATAATAAATATGGGGCACCTTTATTTTATACTAACTTAATTTTAATTTTGCATATGTTGATTTTCACCTTTTATCCCTGTTTTTGCATTTGTTTTGTACTAACCCGTTTCGTACTATTTTTTCTGCATTTGTCATGTACTTGTTTTTCATTTTTTTTAAGCATTTGATTTGATGAGCGTAAGTTTGGATTTGGAATTGCTCACTGGGATCCTTGTAAAATCCGGGATCTCCTCTTCTCAAGAAGAGGAGATCTTAACTGCAATTAAAAATGCAACCACTCCTCCAGAAGCAAAGGAAGAACCAACATCTGAAGAGTTCTATACATCTGATAAGGAACAAGCGTGCGAGAAGGAAATTGAGGAGGATGAAGAAGGGATCTCGGGTGATCATCATGCATACGAGAGCTGCATCGAACATCGGTTCCAAGTAAGTATTAGGTTAGATTAATTTTGTTTTTGTTCTGTTAATTTACATTTACAATGCCTAATTTCTCATACTTTTGAATATATTAAATTTCATTTTGTAAAATCGTATGTAAATATTCTTTTATTGCTTTTACATGTATGGTTTCACTAGAAATTTCACTATACCTAAATAATTGTAAATTTTAATTAAAGTAGTCAGGTTTTAGTTTTATTTCCAGTTTAAAATTAGTATGATTTGATTTGGTGTAATGTTTCTATGTGTTAAAAAAAAATCCTAAGTCATTAGTGCTTTTATTTTTATTTTTGTTAGGAATTAAAAAATAGTTTTAATATTTTGAATCTAAAATTTATGAAAATTTTCATCTCTTTCCATTTTCATTTAAATTTAAATTTTCTAATCATACTAGGAATAAAAATAGATTAGGCTTTTTTTCTATGAATCACTAGAAAATAAAATAAAATAATAAATAAACAAAACAAATATATAGAGTGGTTTTTTTCTTCTTTTCCATATAATTCTTTTATGCTTCTTTAATTATTTTAGTTATAAAAAAATGAATTAAATCTAAATAAAATAAAAGTTTTACCTTTTGATGAACATCTTTTAATGAATTTAGGATAAATTCAAAACGAAAAAGAATATTTATTAAAAAAATTAAATATAATTTCTCTGTTTTTTAATTAATTTTCTAAAAATTAAGTTTTCTAGATTTAATTCAACAAAATCTAATGATATTGAACTGAAATAAACCAATAT
>LPNX010234034.1:1055347-1137443 GCA_001517045.1 Pseudotsuga menziesii | reverse complement strand
ATTAAAACAACACCATTTTTGAAATATTAATATAAATATTAAGAAAGAAAAAGTTTAAAAAAAAGGTTAAAATAAATAAAACAGACGGTTCATCCCTTAATACAAAACCTGCAAACGCAGAGTTTTTATTCCCTCCACACGAAACCTGTAAATGACACAACCTTTTAGCCTTCCATGTGCAGCCTGGAAACAGCTTTTCATTCACCACCTGCAAACATAAAATCATTTTTTTCCATATTTAAGCTTGAAGGAATTTTAATTGATTGTGTAAAAATCCTTGGGCTGCAATAGTATCTCAGCCAACCCTGGGTCGCACCAGCAACATCTATTAAAACCTGAAGATACAAAAGACTCTCAATAAAAATGATCCACCGATCCGCAAATTAGATCAGTATGTTGGCAATAGATTTGAATTCTGGCCGTTCATGATTTCCTTCTTAGCTATCTTAAGCTGAAACAGACGCATAATAGAAGACATAAAAGATATCGTGTTTGTCTATTTCTCCCAAATCTGCTCCATAGATATTGGTGATTTCAACAGCCAAGTCATCAATACTTCAGTTTGATGCATGACTCCATGCCCACCAGACTTTTCCTCACTGATGGTTTTGGTTACTGTAAATCCTGAATATAAATACCACAATAAACAAACACCTACCTAAGCCATAACTCCCCCAAACCAAACGTGTGTGCAGTAATCATGCTTTCACTTCATTTTAACAAATCTTGGATGATTTCACACTGATTCACCAACTTTACTCTCGCAAGTGTAACATCCGGTTGCTACGCGCCACAGATCTGCCATTTTCTCTTCTACGCAATGATGTAGGAGCATCAACCCTCTCCCAAATCAAATGATCTCCAGAACCTTCTAGAAGGTCGACATGGCCAAGAGGATGCGATTTTCCTGAATTTCATCTGTTTGTTGTGATATGGTTGTTGTATTAAGCGATATTTGTGATTTTGGTTGAGGATAGATCGTATCCTTTCTGATTTCTCCATTAATGTATTTATTTCCATAAAGATGTAGCCTACAGGCATAATAGGGAGAGAGGCCAGATATCATGTGAGAGACGCCAAGAGGGCGACTGGCCCATAGAGGCAGTATTGTAATAATCGAGCTCAATGTAATAAACAATGTACCATTGTGTTTTATGATACTCGTGCTCATTAATTGTTCAATCCAAGTTTTTAATGACTTTTTGTATGTCGCTTGATTTGGCCTGTAATCGTGAAGTCAACCAGAGTATTGTATAACGTTTTTGACATTACCATAAACAGGTCGTAGTGCTGAGTAAAGGGAGGCGCATTCCAATTAAATTATAGAGGGAGATATCTACCATTGATCACAGAACAAATCGATGGAGATCAACACTATAACTCATGAGTCTCATGATCCAAAGATTAATTTATGTATTTTTCTGAACGTTTTGCATGCAGTATGATAAAGGAGATCAACTACCAAAGAGTTAACCAACAACAGACCAACATCATCGTCTATTCATTCATCATCGTCTATTCATTCTCAGAAGGAATTATAAGGAAGAGGCCGACATATGAGTTTGTAATATAAGGTAGATTAACGATTGATCAGAGTTCCGCTGAAAGGAAGCATGAGAGAGGAGCAATAGGTACTTCACCATCGATCATAGGATGGATCGATGGTGATCCATAAATGCAGAATTTATAGGAAAACCATCAAATAACTTCCTCCAATTCTTCTCGCTCATGTCCAATTGCAATCGGCATAATTCTTCCACTATTGTTTTCCTTCTTCAACAGTTTCTCGCCATTTCTAGACTAGGCTGATAGAGGGGCCGTTTTAGAAAACAGTAAGAATGAATGAACGATGATGAGGCCCTGCTATAGCAATGGCCGCCGCATCTGTGATGAACACATGCTCGCTGCTTAAGCATGGAGACCGTTGGGGCTTTGAGTCTAGTTGCTTCTCTTCTCCACATGATATTCGATCTTGCGATGTCCCTTCATCCACTACCATCCTGAAGATGTTGGTTTTGCGATACGAAACTTGTATCTGGAAAGCGTTGTAATTTGGAAGCGGGGGATCCGCATTGTCAAGGTAAAAAATTATTAACTGAGACTCAATAGGATTGAAAGCTCTGATAGCCAACAACAATACTCTCCTTTGCGTAGGATAGCTTTGGATACTAATATGAATATGGATCTGCTACTAGATAATATGCTATTAGAAAAATGCTTATACAGCTACTAGCTCCTCTTCTCCACATTATGGTTGCCTTGACCTCCAACTCCTATGAATAGGAGAAATAAAAAATAAAATAAAGACAACAATAAAAATTATAAAATTATAAATAAAAATTCAGATAAATAAATTAATTAAAAAAACAATAAAAGACATAACAATAACAAACAAATAAAAGTTAATAAAAAAACAAATATATATATATATATATAATGTTTTTATATATATTTTAAATTTTGAATTGTTATTTTATTAAAACTAATAATAATAATAAAATAAAAACATTAATATTAAAAAAAATTGTTTTTTTAGCTATATAAAAAATAATTCATATAAAACTAATCAAAATTAAAAAATGAAAGAACATAAAAAAAACAATATAAAACACAATAATAAAAGGTTTTTGTAAATATCTATGATAACAACATGAAAAATTAAAAACATTAGGTAAATAAATAAACAATATAAAAATAATTTAACAATAAAATATTATTATAACAATAAAAATTAAAAATATATATAAATACAAATCAACAATAGGTAAAATATAAATATAAAAAGTAAAACCATAAAACAATAAAATTGATATATGTCTTTGAAATCGAAGGTAGCTGATGTCACAGCTACGCTTTCTTTTTAATTTTTATTCTTGCACAGTAGAACGTGGCACATCTTCAGTTTGAGGGGGGAGAGGTATCCGCATGGTCATTGAAACTGCTACACTTATCATAGAAATCGCTTATTTCACACACTCCTCTCTAATCCAGATCATTAAGATAGTATGTTTTTAGAGGGGTCAACCACTGGAATGGTCAACCCTCTCTCTTTGTCTCTCAATCATTACATAAAGACGCACTTATTTTAAAAAGTATTATTTAATAAATAAAATCATAAAATTTTAAATTTTAAACGAACTTAGAATTTTCTCAAAATTTTATGATTGTTGTGCTAACTTGTTTTTTGCAAGTCACACAGAAACAGGTTTTGACAAGAAGCGTTGCTATTTTTAGGTATAAGAGCATTTTATTTATTCTCTTTAAATTTTTGTTAAACACATATTTTCCTATAGTTTGAATGCTCTAACAAGTTTGTTGTAGGAAAATGCTAACATTTTGCAGATTTAGAGACGAACGTATGGGATGCAGAAATAATTTCCAAAATGGCAAAAGATTTTCAGAAAAATGTTCCATTGAAAGGTTGGAGGAGTTGAGCTTCCATTGTGTATGTCATGACATTTTCTACCACAAAGAAGTCTTTCAGAAACCAATTACGCCATGTCATGATTACTTACCCTTTTTCCTTCCAAGCTTATCCATCATCTACTTTTTCACTGCCTTATACATCATGATTTCCCACCTGTCTACCTTTCTGAGTCGCACACATTTTTCCTTATTTTTAGTTTATCTTTTCCCTCATGAATAAAACCATCTAGCTTCCTTTCCATGACTACATTGCTTTGTTATCCCTGCCATAAAAAATTGTTTGACTGTGAGATCTTTCATCTATAGTCCTACCACTCATTATGTACAACTCGAGTTGATTGATCTGGTATTCCTTAAGGCCCACCTTTCAACAAGTCTTGCCTCATTGACCTCAGTACCTTATCTGGGATAGAGACTAGATTTCATTTTTAGTACCTTGAGGCTTGAATGCCTTAATGGTAAGTTCTCTCGCTGACAATCATGCGAATACATCAATGTCCCTTGATTGTTAGATCTTGTAAGTGGCTCGACATCAGCTCATCTATTCACACTTTGCATGATGTACTTAAGTACCTTGGCACTCATTGACATCAATAGTGAGATTGCCTCGCATTGGTTAACAACATTCATTAATGGTCGGTAACCCAATGACTTCTTTCCATGTTCGACATTGACACATTTATTCGCATGGTAAGAATTGTACCATCGAGGTTTGTAGCAGGTGAAGACTATATACTTTGCATGACTCCATCAGAAGTTTTACAGCAGCATACTTCAGCCATATCAGAGTACCACAATTCTACTTTCAACTCTCATCTTTAACTTCATCCAACCAAGCAGCAGTCCAGTTCCTTCACTTCACATTCTATGGTCCAGCAGCAACCACATTCCTATTGTATAGTTCATCAACTTTTTGGGTAAGTGGAGGTATGTTGTTTTCTAATTTTTAACCATGTAATTCCTTAAATGCTAGAAAATGAATGAATTTAGAAAATTCCCTCACCGCATTTCCTTTCTCCTTTTCACAAACCTAATACATCTTAAGTTGGGGGGAGGGACTATTCATTATTATTTTTCATCATCTCATTTACCCTTAATCAACATGGCTTTCCCAAATTATGCTATATATATTGGCATGATTCATAATATTAAGAAAAGGCTTTCTAATATACATTGATGGTTCACCATTTCTAATGCATAAATCTTATGTATTACAGTAAAAATACAAGTAAAACAAGTGAATGTTGTTAACGCAAGATCCAACATTTGTTATACTTTATGGTTGTAAACACAAGAACCAATCATAAGAAAAATTGCTTCTACTCATGCATTTCAAATCATGGAATGATTTACTGTTATATACCATCATCATGTAAAAACTAGCTATAAAGCCAAAAGTTAGAGAATCAATGCATAGTTGCATGAGGACATGCAAATAGTCAAGTTGGGGGGTATGTTGAGCTGCA
The DNA here is from genome assembly GCA_001517045.1 of Pseudotsuga menziesii. Classification (NCBI taxonomy): domain Eukaryota; kingdom Viridiplantae; phylum Streptophyta; class Pinopsida; order Pinales; family Pinaceae; genus Pseudotsuga; species Pseudotsuga menziesii. The sequence continues at coordinate 1,132,551 of LPNX010234034.1, read as the reverse complement.
AAAATACTACATTTTATTCATCTTTTAGATACCATTTATCACCTTATTCCTATCTTATCCTTCCATAAAACCATTAATATTCACCACTTTCATAATAAATATGGGTTTATATTACTATTTTTCAAATCATTTATTTTTGAGTATTTTGAGTGAATTTATGGTTAATTATTGGGAAAAATAACATATTTTCATTATACTTTAAAGTTGGGTGATTTTGGTGATGTTTACAGGTGTATTTGAAGACTTTAACAAGCTCAAAAGTGACCACCTAGCCTCAGATTCGAATTTCATCTTCTAGATGTGAGCTAACTTCAAGGATAAGATCATGGAGATGTGGAGAGAATATCTCATCCAATATTTGTTGAGAATTTTGAAGGATGAGTTGTATATTTGTTGAGGATTTGAAGGGATGAGTTGTAGATTTGTTGAGGATTTTGAGGGATAAGTTGAGAGAATAGTGGATCTGTAATTATGATCAGTTATCTTGAATTTATGTATAAATAGGAGGGCTCTCTCCTCATTTTGCTTAGAGATCTCTCTAGTGGTTTGGAAATAGAGAATAGTTCAAAGTTAGTCATAGAATAGATTTTGAAGGTTATGTAATGGAGATGATTCTTTGATGCACATCCTTTGAATCTCTTCTGTTAATATAGATTTCCAGCAATTTCTTCTTATGAATTATTAATGTAGATTTTATCTGAGCTCACCAGTTATTGTTAATTGCTTTATACCAGTTATTTCATGCAATTTTAGTTCTTCTTTACCCTGTTTTCTGTAATTAGATTTATTCTTATGTCATTCCTTGTTTTCGTAACTTAGATTCAATTTCAATTATAGATTAAGTTCAGCGACACTCTACCCTTGCATATATTTTGTATGTACCTCACAATTCTACGCTCTCTCCGGGTTGACACTTAAATCGTTGGATCCATGTTATAATTTGTTTAATATTAGCACCAACATTCTTCATCCAATGATTCAAGTTGTTCTTTGATTTGATAGACCCATGTAAAGTATGACTGTATAGTCTTTGCATTCTGTATCTTTACATTCTTCAATTGGATTCTCAAAGTCATCTTCTGATTTATGTTCTTCCCTTCAAATATCTTGGTCAAGGAATCAAACATCTCTTTAGGTGTCTTTAGGGAAGAAACTTGTGGTATAAGGTGATCCTTGATTGAATCGGCAATGATCTTCTTGGCCTTGACCAAGTTCTTCTTGTGTAAGGCTTTAGCCTCATCTCCCTCTAGAACTGGAACCTCTCCACTGATGTAAGAGTCCAATTCATTTCCTTCAAGAACCAGTGAAATCCTATAATTCCATGCTCAGAAGTTTTCAGGTTCACCAAGCTGGTGTGATAGTTCATTTTGAAATGAGAACCTCAAATGTAAATAGCAAAATATTAGATCTTACCGATTTGAGGTGTATGTCCTGGTTTTGAATCTGGATGATCTAAGGTTTGTCAGAGAAACCCTAATTTTAAAGAATTGGAATCTTTTTAATCTAATTGGATAGAAATATGGGCCTCTTCAATGTGAGATATCCAATGTACTCATTTTTTGAAAACAGTGGAGGGAAGCTCCCGGAACAGGAAGCCCTAGTTTTCCAATTTCTTTTACAGAAATGCATGATATTGTTTCTATAGTATCTCCAAAATTACTGCTCCTCTATGTCTAAAATTTCGTACTAAACTATCCTAGTCTATTATATTTCCAACACCATAGGTTTGACCAGAATTGGTTTCACCAATTGGGACTTATGAGAGTTTTCCCAAGGTGACTTATTTCATGACTATTCAACATACCGAACTTGTACGGACTTCCACGTGTCATTGTTTCACCTTCGTGGTCTAAAAATTTTACCACAGAAAGTACATTATGTTCCCTTTCTCAAACATCTTTCAAAATTCTATTTGGACCATTGTAGTCCAATATATAGCAATTCTCCCTGGGTGTCATGCTTAGGGATGAATCCTGGAAGAGGATAGAACCCTGATTTGGAGGAATCATATCTCCCATGATATAGTAAATTTGAGGCTGAAATTTATACACATGATACATAAGGAATTTATCTTCATCTTGTGAAAATTTTGGCTCTTGATACTTCTTCAATATCTAGATATAGCGAATGTACCAAAACTACCATTTTTAGTATTTTAGGGTTTTTCGGGTCGAGGGTGAAATTAGGGTTTTACTTTCCCGGAGTTTTACCCAAAAAAAAATTTCGACCTTGTTCTCTACACTTATATTTTGATGAGGAGAGAAATCCTATGTTGGGTTCACTCAAAAATTCCTCTTCTGTAAAAATCCCTAATTTCCTGCAGTAGTGATAGGTCAAAAACTGAAAATGCCTGGAATCAAATTATGCTTCGACAGAAAGATGCACCCTTCAACAGAGATTTAGCCTAGCCTCCTTTTGGTGATGATTTGTAGAGAGAGACCCAAAAATTAAGAAGCCCTAGATTTTTCATCTCCATGGTGTCTTATTCTCAGGTTAGCTCTAATTCCATGTTATATTTTTATCAATTAGACAATATGATCTTAGGATATTATCTAAGAGAATAACATGCACATCAATCAATCATAAGAGACAATAGACACAAAGATTTTCCTCGAGGAACCCATAAAGGAGAAAACCATGCAACTTCCTCAGAGATAGAATGAGCACCAATGGCAGCAGTAAAACCCAAAGACAAAAAGATGATCTCCAACAGCTGTTCTCTCTCTCACTTGTGTGAGCTCCTCTTCTCTCACCTATGCACTATAGATGGGTGAGTGTGTGTGACAAATAGAGAGGATCACTCTCTATTTATACTAGTTTTTGACTTGAAAATTACTTACCAGGGCTTACTTCTCTATGAGAGTCTAATAACCATAGTGCCCCTCAACTGTGGGGACTTTTCCCCCCTAATCAACAAGGAGGGTTAACCTCAGCTCAATTGTGGGGACTATTTCCCTGAATTACAATGGAGGGTTAACCTCATTGACTTTACATGACTTTATTATATTAATGACTCTCTTGATAGGAACATCGGGGTACAATGAAATACAATATATAAAATATACAAGTGAATACATTCTGAAGTTACAAATACATCAACATAATGAAGACCCACGTGGAAGAACTAGCCACTCATTAGTACAATACAATAATGAATCTATGCATGTGATTGCAAATACATGTAACTGTCCCGAATACATAAGAGTACAAAGGACATGAATAAGCATGATATACAAAGTGTCATGTGTGTTCATCGCCACGTACAATATACAATGGATCCAGATCTCCATAGTGGATTAAGATATCTGATATACACTGGAAATACTGGAATCAAGATCACGAGAGCTAGAATCTCATGAATACTGGCACGATCAAGGGGGTAGCATATCTAGAATGCCAGGCTAAACTAAAAGGTCTTCTACACAAACTTCTGCAAGTACATGTCCTACTATGCGAATAGATGTGTCGAGGTCGAACATAGTAGTCCATCGTCTAATTACCGGTCATTGATGTATGTCGTTAACAGACGCAAGATAACCCACCAATAATGAAAATGGTAATCAAGGTACAATGTGCAATATAACAAGTATGAATAGATGTGTTGATGTCAAACACTTGAAAGAATCCATTGATCAGGGGAAATTGATGTATTCCCAAAACTGTCGATGGTGAGAGAACCTACCACTAATGACTGTAAGTCTCAAGGAACTCAAAGGAATCTAGACTCCTATTCCAGAATAAATGATCTGATGTCGATGGAATGGAATCCCCTGGAAGGAGGGAATTAAGGAATCCCCTATCATCCAACACGAGGTACTCAACAATGTTGTATAATGTAGAATAACTCAAAGAAGATGTGCACGAACCAATAACAGTATCGGGAATGGCCGACATGCAAAGTCAAGATAACTAAGGAATGGTCGACTCAGGCTTGAAATTCCTTCAAACAAGAGCATAAGGAAAATGGTGACTGAAGGTAGGAAGCATGGACTCAATATGCAAACTGAGACATCTCTGTGACATAGGATAGATCAATAGAGGCTCCATGGGGACTGGAAGCATAACCAGTCGGTGGAGATAAAAATAGAGTAATGAGTACAACTCCTAAAGTCAAACTAATAACCCAACCAACGAATGTGATATACAATGTTATGTTCAAAGGCAACACGACTTGACTGTTGCCAAAGATAACATCTTTTTCCACCCAACTTTTTGTGTTTTTTTAATTTTTTTTGGACCTTTTTTCAGATATTTTGAAAAGCTTGAAAAAGAATAAAAGTGTTTTATAGTACATAGCTAGGAGGAGATGAGTGTTAGGGACAAGAAAACTAGTTCCAATCAATGGAACATACCTATGCTCAATGCAAGGAAGTATGTGCAGGTTAATGACACTCAGGGGGAAGGTCTCCTCCTAGTAAAGGGGTGATCAAGCTGCAAAGGATATGTAAAATTCTCTACTTGGCTAGACATGAGACAAGCTCGGGCTATATGGCTTATAACTATGAAGCAGGGAGCCGATATAAGGGTCAATAAGCCAAGAAAAACTCATGAAAATGAAATTACAACTTGATATATACAAGGGAGTCCCTATGGGGAATGGACAGCATAAAGTTCAAGAGTATGAAGCTCTTGCTCAAGGACATGGAGGGACTAATAAAGGGACTCCCACAACCTAAGGAGGCATCTCAACATGGGTACCAAATGAAAAATAGGATCTAAATAGGGCACCCATGTATAGGAAAGTTCTACCATTCGCACAATACCACTTCTAACAACAACATGAAGGTTCTGTGATATTGTGGAATGGGTTCGTACCTAAGGTTAAGATGAAACGGTCATAAGGTCATGCAAAATGCAGGCGTATGTGAAATCCTACCATATATGTCAGTTCAGATGTTATACATGTGATAAGCACGAAAAAATCAAAGACTCGATCAAACGCACTCAAAATGGGTCCCTACAACACAATATAAGGCCAAACGATCCAAAAATGGTCAAAATAGCTCAAACTATAGGAAAGTGGGTAAAAATTTCAAACTTTTTTCTATAAAATAGTGAAAAGATAATTTTTTCCATACCATTTGAAAATTTACCCAACATAGTGTTTTTGGACTAAAAACTTCAGAAGTTGATTCCGGGAACATTTGTCCACGAAATCGCACATCGTCTGGTTCAGGTAGATCATCATGCCCCACTCTTCCATTTTCATGCTTTTATTTTTAAATTTGATGGTCAATTTTTAAACTTGGGCCATCCCAAAGTAGGCGGTTTCAGCCCACGCGGAAATCAGGTCTTTTTTCGTGTATAGGGTTGGACATACGTGGAAAAAACCATGATACCCACATATGTACGCGGTTGTTTTGAAAGCAGTCTTGTATAGGGCCGCAAATAGAAAAATCAAGGCCAAAAACTATTGAAACTTGAAAATTCTTGTGCAAGATGGTTCTTGAGTGGAGAGAACGTGAGAATGAGGATGTTGATTGGGACGTGCAAGGTGACTTAATGGATCAACAAGCTTTGAGGGCTTGTGGTTTGTACAAGTTATGGTGCCTTGGCAACTTGAGGGAAAAACCAAGGCTACTCCAAATTCTAGTATACTATTGGGAAAATGACTCAAAGACATTCCAGCTGGATGGGATGCCCCTCAACCTTGAGGTTGAGGATATTTATTTCATTACAGGATTTTCCCATAGAGGGGAAGTGGTAAACCTATGAGCTAGTGGGATAGGAGGTGGACTGACCATAGAGGATTACATTTATTTTTATTGCCTCTCGGATACGAAAAAGGTTGGGAGCCAAATCCCAACAAACTCATTCCAAAACCTGGGGCTAGAGGCCATACTGTTGGCACTTGGCAGGATAGCGGGGTTCACATCCCTCCACATGGATTCAAGTCCTTTGTTGTTTCATGTAGTGGAGTGTATGCGGACTACTATATAGGATTGGATTACCTCACTGTTGAGCAACATGAAGCAATAGCTTACTGACTGCAAGATGGGTAGGATAAGGAAATTCGACTATGGGAGCATCTTGAGTGCTTTCTTTTTTGAGTGTGTGTTGGGGCTAATCCCAAGAGTTGAGATTTCCCTACATGATGCTCAGGATCTGGCTCAGCTACGCTAGGCCAATGTCATGTAGAGACTAGGAGGGGGGTGAGTGGCCAATCCCTATGTAGTAGACTTCTTCCTCTGGTGGCATAGGTAGGTCATCGCCATAGATGACTACACCTACAAGGGAATAGAATCCAATGGAGACCCAGACATGCCCATTCCACCATGATTTTCATATGGGGAGATAGGTAACGAATCCTGATTCAAACTTTGCTTTTGAATTATCAAAGTTTTTGTATTTTTTGATATATGGAATCAAAAATACATGTTTTTGGTGTGATGAAATATAGTGATACTCGGTTATGTACATGCAGATGTGGGACCACGACGGCCAGATGGATTCCATCGTCATCGATGGAGGGGAATAGGAGATGAGATCATGGGTGTGGATGTGGAGCGGACGCTCCAAAGCATTCACATGAACTTTGTTCGATTGACACATAGATTTCCCATGGCGCAAGTCGAGGACTTACCTGAGGCCATGCAGCTCCAGGTTGTGGGTGTGCCACGCACATGGGTGCATTTGTTTCATCGATTATCTAGAGTCGTAGTGTGCTTCCATGATCAGCAACCTTCTCCTCCCCAGGCTTAGAGACTTAGGTGTACTTTTTGTTGTATGACCGTGTAGTATATTTTGGTGGCTCAGAAGCGCCATTTTTGTATATGACATTTATGTATTATGACACTGCATTTTGGACATATTTTAATGAAAAATTCCTATAATGATTGGTTATTATTTTATTTACATGTTTAAATAGGTTTGTGAATGCTTTATTGTATGTGAAAAAAATGCCAATCTAGTACATAGTTAGGATATGAATCGGTAACTTGATTAAAATTTCTTGTAATATGGATGTATGTTATGCTCTCAAATTGTCATTCTAGCAACCTGACACAAAAGAACCTTCATAACAAAGTTGTATCCCCAACATGATACAAGCCATTTAGCTGTGAGACCACTAACTATGAATCAAGACGTACCTCAAGAGAGTGAATACCATGTGAAATGGAATCACAGAATAACTCAATAATGGCACTATACTCTGCAACATTATTCGATGAAGGCCGTAGACAAACACCTCCTGAAGACAACACTTGACCCGTAGGAGTATAAATCACCCAAGCAACCGAAGCTGAGTTTTGAGTGTGGAGCTAGCACCATCGGTGAATCTTACATAAACCGAAGACCCTGTCAATATCTGCCACAACAAACGGAAACTAGTCAATAAACTTGACCACCGTAAGCAGACCAAAACTAAGCTATGCAAATTTACAATAATATACAGGAAACTAGCCTCGACCGAGAATCGTGCATAGTACTTCTTAAGATAGAGCCCATTTCTAGGCTCCTCCAAGGCCATCCCTTCATAATTGACTAACACGTAGGATTCTTTCTCTAATACATGATTGACCACGTAAAGACCATACGACATAGGGTTAAACTTTCCTACCCCCAAGGGTTTCTTAGCTTGGTCCCACAAAATAACCAAGTCACCTTCACTAAACCTCCTAGGACTGACAGACTTATCATATTGGACCTTAACGTGACGCTTATTAATATCAAGAGCCAGTAAAGCATCTCGATGCTGCTCATCAAGCTACTCTAGGTGGACCAAACGCTCCTCCAATGCAAAAGTCTCTAGTAAAAGCTCCACAGCTAGCTTCAAATAAGGGATTTCACACTCAACCGGTAAGATCAACTACACCCCATGCAAAAGCTAATAGGGAGGAAAACTGGTGGCAGTCTTGATCGCAGTTTGATAAGCCCACAAAGCAAGATATAACATGATATGCCAATTGGTCTTGCTTTGTGCGATGGTTCGTTGGAGAATGGACTTAAGTGACTTGTTTACTACTTCAACCTATCCATTCACTTGAGTATAGTAAGAAGAGGAATTCTCTTGCTTATACCCTAACTTCAAAGACAACTCATCCATAATATTGTTTTGAAAGTGCCTTCCATGGTTAGTGAAAAGCTCCCTCGGGAAACCGAACTGGGTGATAATCTGATTGAATACGAAATCCCCGGTTGTCTCACCATTGGATTTAATAGTGGGCATAGCCTCTGCCCATTTTGTGAAATATTCAAAAGCCACAATAATGTGATGGTGCCCCCCAGCCAAAGCTGGGTTTCAATCCATAAAATAGACCCCCCACTTGGTGAAGGGACTGGCGGTGATAATCAGATACAAAGGGGCAAGATGCGAGCGCATTTTCCATGCAAACACCTTGCAAGGGTGGCACCACTTGACTGCATTAACATAATCTTTAAATATGGACAACAAAAATTATCCCGCTCTCAAAATATTTTGAGCTGTAGAAATCCCAGATAAATTACCACCACATGCCCCTCCATGGTAATCATTCAGCACAACCTCAGCCTCTTCGTGAGTTAAGCACCGTCACAAAATGGAATCAACCCCACAGCGATACAAAGTGTTATACACAATGGGGTAATTCTTCACTACATGACGTAGTATTCTATGCTCATATCGTGAGAGGTGAGAAGGAACCTTTAAGGTTTGTAAGTAGACAATAATGTCCCCATACCATGGGTCCGTAGTCGAAATGAGAAAAATGTGCTCATCAACGAAAGAGTCCTCATGAACCTCTCCCTCATCCAAACTAGGAAGATTAGATATAAGCTCAGCAAAAATCAATGACTTCTTCAACTTCACCGAAACAAACTCGAGGTCAAATTCTTGCAATATCACAATCCACTTATTGTACTTTCTCCCTATCATCCTTCTATTTAGGACAAACTGAAATGGATTAATGTGAGCTACAACAAAAGTTTGGAGAAGAAAGATATAATGCCTCAAATGGTGAGCTGCATGGATGGTAGCTAGGGCCAACTTCTCAACATGGTTATAATGAAGGTTTCATCTAAGATAGTAGATGACATTCTCACAAAGCTCCTCATTCTCTTGAACCAACACCATACCAATCATCTCTTGAGACGCAGCCACATTTATCAAAAATTCACGGCTATAGTCAGGTGGACTAAGCATGGGGGTTGATGCCAAATCTCTCTTCAAAGCATCGAAAGACTCTTGGGATCACTCATCCTAGATAAATGGAGTGTATTTGTTCAACAAACGCATGAATCCTTTTGACCACAAATATTCGCAAGAAGTTTTCCATACCTTGCAAACATTGAAGATGTATAATGTTACGTGGGGGACAAAATTGAAGTGTTGCCTCAACCTTCAAAGGATCGACCCTTATACCCTCCTTGGACACAATGAACCCTAGTAAGCGACCAACCTTCACGTAGAAGATGCACTTATGAGGATTTAACCGAATTTGATAACGGTGGCATCTTTCGAAAACCAAATGCAAATGATAAGTATGACGCACCCTCATCCGAGAGTGAGCAACTAATTCATCCAAATACACTTCAATAATATTTTTAAGATCATGAAAGGAGAATGTCATAGCCCATTGTTTTCTATTCATAGAAAATGTCATAGTCCATAAAGGACAAAACTTCTCTCCCCGTACACCCATCCAAAATCTGATCAATAAATGCTATGGGGAAGTTATCCTTAGGACAGGATCGATTCAAGTCTCAAAAATCAGTGCATACACGGATCGTTCCCTACTTCTTATCCACCAGAATGGGGTTTTACACCCACTCTGTCAAGGGAACGGGATAGATGAAGCTAGCTTTGAGCAACTTCTCTATCTCTACCCTAATAGCAGGTGCTTTCCTAGGATTCATTGCATGCAAACATTGTCGAACTAGTTTAGCATCCGGATAGGTTTTGATTTCATGTTCGATAATGCGAGGGTCAATTCCCGGCATTTCTTCATACGAAATAGTGAACACATCTTGAAATTATTTAAAAATCTCGTTGTACTCTCTAACCTAATTGGGGGAACAATCCGCCCCAATGTACACATTTTCAACCTTGCCAGGAACCCGAGGAATATTGATAGGTATAGTTGGTGACAAGAGAGCCTAATGAGACCATGGGCCTACCAATTTTATCACTAAAGATCACCTTAAATTAAACACACTCAATATCATAAATATTGGGGATAAAATAAGATCTATGATGCAACTCCCCCCAAGGTTATTCTAACCCATACATAGCCTCAAGAATAGCCTCATCCAATGGAAAGATGTCATCGAGGCAGTCATGTGAGCACGATAATGCCATTGCCCACGCAGGCAGTTCATAAGGATCCTCCTCCTCCATCCACGAAGAGGAAGGACTATACTCTACAACATGATCAAGATTAGATCGATAAGCCACCAATATTGTAGACAACGACATGTCTGTCTCAGCAGGTATAGCATCTTCACCTGAAGTACTTAGAGATGGAATATTCCAAGGGTCCTACATATGCGAGGTGCAAAAAGGAATCGAACTCAACGATGTTGAAGCCTTACCAAGACTAGAACCGATCATAAGAATGGGCGCATCACAACTAAAAGTTCCCATTAACGAAGGATACATTCCCACCCCAATAATCTCAGTTGTCAGTTGAGAATGATCGATAACCAGGATAGAATCTCCCAACGATGCTTTCGAACTAGAATTACCAAAGGATCTCTGATTGATAGTCACAATCTTCCCATCCAAAGGAAAGCAAACAACCTGGAATAGTGATGATGTGACTACTTGTATGTTGTAAATCCAATTCCTACCTAGTAAAATATTGTAGTTGAGGGGTGCATCAACCACCTCAACCTCGATTGCTATGGTCTTCCCTCCCAATTGGACCTCAAGGGAAGTAAGTATGTCATGCGGCCAAAAATATCTTGCATCAAACGCAGTAAACATAGTGCCCAACTTAGACAACTTAGGAGAACCCAAAAGCTTCCAACATGCCAAATAAATCATAGAAGCCGCAACACCTTCATCAATCACTATGCGCTTGATGGTGTTGTTTAGACACTCTACATGAACCAACAGGAACACATAGTAAGGCAAGCGAGGCTAGAATCCATGAGTTTCAAATTTGATCACTGAAGGAGAGATTCTATCAACCACCCCAAGAGCAGACAACAAGGCTTTTCTTTGCTGAGGACAAGTCTGAAGAACTTCTAAAGCAAACATCACACAAGGAGTCTGGCCCAAGTCCTCGACAAAAGAATAGTTCTAGGTGGATCGAAAAATTGGAATGTGCCTTGAACGGTTTAAGACTCCCTTAGGAATGTAAGGTGGAGCTTCAGGCTTATCACTAGGTTTTTCGATACGCAAAGGGATCTCAGGTGGAACAGGTTCTTTCTCTAGGTCTAGTTTTGACGTACCATAATCCTTAGAATGAGTCACAACATTTTTGGTAGACATCATATTGATGCAACCATGGCCACTAACAATGTTCGATGGGTTTTGAGTCCCACCAGAAGCACTACCAAGGTCCACGGCCCTTGAGTTCATATTCTGGTTTTGTGGTAAAGGATTTGTCAACATAGTTGGGCTTTGTGCGATGAACTTCGAGGCATTTTCTATCTAAGGGAACAAGCGAGTGAGGTGGTCATCCCCACAAAGCTTACAAAGAAATTTAACCTTACTTTTAGGTTTCTTGTCCCCCCTAGAATTATTGTTGTTCTTGTCATTATTATCATTTTTAGTCCTATTCCCACCCTTTCGATTGTTTTTACATTTCTTCTTATTCCATCCTGGTTGTTGGTTACCTTTTTGGTTCGACGATTTTTGAAACAACATCTGTCGTTTGGGTAGGATGAGACGAAGTCGTAGCTTGTCCCAATGCAGGATGCTTAATAGACAACTTATTCATTTGGTTTGTAACCAAGTCTGTAGGCTTAGCACTTTCGGAGCCAACAATTCCATCAGCATGTGGCCCACGTTTAAACTTAGGGTCGAAATTGGATCTAGGTGCATTCGGTATGATCTCATACAAGAGCCTAGACTGAGAATAAATCAAATCCAACTGTTGAGATCTAAAGATAGCTTGTTCCTCATTCTGCACTCCGGATGTGGAAACATCCTTTGCTATGTAAGGCAATAAATACTTGAGGAACCATTCCAAAAGGAACTCTGCTGGAATGAAGGCCTTAATCAATCTCTTCTGTCTACGCCACTCTTGAATGTGATCTGAGATATGGGTGGCCTTGTCTTGTCGAAATGTTGACAAGAGTTTAGTATTGGCATCATAACTTATGGGTAGCTGAAAGTGATTGAGGAAGGTCATAGATAGGTCATTAAACGATGTATAAATCCCACCGGGAAACTCTATGTACCACTTCATCGCAGGCCCCGTGAGGGTGCGTTGAAATATCCTTAAACGAACTGAATTGTGATTCAAGGAGTTTGAAGAGCACCAAAGGTGGAATGTTGTGACGTTCTCACCAGGGTCTTCACCATACTTACCTTCGAACTTTGGGTTGTCCAAAGGACTCTTGGAGGGAGTGACCTGCCATGCCGGGTCATGAGCAGTCGGTTAATTTGTCAATATCGACAAGTCAGGTAGATTTAATGTCGCAAGGAAAGGGAGCCTAGGCTGAGCCATTTGGTTCCATGCTCCCTGATAAGGCTGGTTCACATAGGTTTGATTGTTATAGGCACCATGGCCTTGGTCAATGGGACAGTAACCTCCTCCCATTTGACCTAGATAGGGTTGCATATTATTGTTTGGAGTACCTTGAGGCTGGGGTGCTACGAAGCCACAGTTAGGAGACTGATAAGAAGGTTGATACCTAGACCCATAAGGTGTATAATTTTGTCCATAATATTCTCCATAGGATGGTCCATAAGACTATTCATAAGATGGTCCATAAGATGACACATACCCGGCTGACACATAAGGAGGAACATAGCCTTATGACACTATGATGTGAGAAAACGCAGGACGAACATGGCTAATGGTAGAAATCTGTCCCGAAGGACCATGTGAGTTAGGAGGAGGATGTGTTGTCAAAAATGCATTTTAAGGAACCGGTGTTGAATACGATGGAACATGGGAAGGGATGTAACTTATGCCCCCAATATTCACATGTCTAGGATCAGTCCCTTGAATGGGAACGACCATGCTAGGCCTACGATGCGTGTGTGAAGGTCCTCCCATCACAAGGATGGAAGGTGCAATGTGACTAGTATTACCAAACCTCTCCGCTTGGAAAGGAATGGAAGTGCCCCCAGGTGCAGTACCAGGGTCAACACCCGACCCAACATTGGTTTCCGAATCGGTCTCGGGAAGGTCTAGCATGCCATACCTAATTATGCTAGTGCTAGTGGGTGCATGTTGAATCTCACCTCTCAGATTATGTGACCAATACCGATAGTCTACATTTAAGTAGTATGGAAATTGTGATAAATCTTCATGTGATTCCCCAGCCACATGGTGGTCATATCCTATCGAAGTCCCATACATGCTTGAAGGTTCAGCCTCCTATATGAGAGGTGGAGAAGTGAGATGCTCTGGAATCTTAGACCCATGACGACTCATGGTGAGATCTATGTGGGAATCAAAGTGAGAATTAGTTTGCACGGACTGTCCGGTTGTCTCTCCTAAATGAGGAGGAGACATAAAAGGCGGAAGTCCTACTAAATGATGAGAACAGCAAAGTGCCACACCCAGATCCACTATGACTCAACAAAATAAAAAGACTCAATCTAACTGCGCAACACTAAGAAATCTAACGTACATAGAGCACACTCCTAAGAAAATCTACAACCAAAATACAAGAAAACCAAGGGGAGGATATGTGATCTCCCAAATGCAGCAGGTATGCCTCGCCTAGGAGAGGCTTGAAACTCCCATACACTACAAGCGGAGGTTCATAACCAATTATAGTGGCCCTCATCTTCAACGCGTAAAGCGATTGTGTTTTTCGATCCCTACTTGGCTATGATGCCTACAGAATAACCTCTTCAAGTACCCCTTGCAATACCTAGGTAAGGAAACTAAGGTCACCCCAATATAATAAATTCTCAGGCAGACAGTCATAGGTGGGATCGACCGTATGGGAAGGGTAGCAAATCCCGAAGCTCAAAAGCACCAACCGGTACCTCAAAAGCCCCCAGATATGAATACGATCCAGGAACTATCTCTGGCGCTCACGGAAAGCGACTAAGGGCTATCCCAATCACAATCGTGCACGTTTCCTCATGCTTGACTCCTCTATAAGAGGAGCTTCCTGAGAAACACTAATTATACCAAGGATTTCTCACTCTCACCTGGACAGATGCCTAATTGTTGTGTTTAGTAGTCTTGGAGAATCGACTCACAGTGAACTATTCCAAGACTCTAAATTCTAATCTTGTTAGTGAACCCTATAAAAGAAAAATGTATAGTTCATTTTAATTAAGCGTTGATTTTAATGGCTGTGATTACTCAAAGGGAAATGGTTGTGAAACTAATGATATTGTAACTCAGCGGTGAAATAAATGTGCACACCTAACAAACAATGCCAATTGCAATTTTGTAGAATGAAAAACAGGGTATGCCACTACATGAGATGCAAGTTTTTCCTTCAAATGAGAAATCAAACATTCCTAAATGAACACCTGACTATAATTCAATAAGAAAACCTATTTCAAGTACCATGCGAGTGCAAACATTCAAGAATGCATAAGTATGCAAAAGAAAAATATTTTTGTATTTTTTTAAATAAATGAGATATAAAAAGCAATAACAAACCCTACAACCACTCACAGACAATAACCAAGCAAGGTACCAATATAAAAGAGACCTAATGCACTACTCCCAAAACAAAAAGGAAGAAATGAATGACAAGAACAAAACCTAAGTAAAAATAAATCAAAAGGGGTCTCTGGTCAGAAACAAATGTTGTATATAGACACCAATAGCTCCCAAGAATACTCAGTAATCATCAAAACTCACTCGGAAACACTCAATCCTCCAAACAAATCTCAAATAAAAATCATACACGACTATTTGCAATAAACCAACATACATACGCGGGTATTTAGGAGAAAAATGAGTGTATACACGACTGTGCAGCAAATACATGTCTACAAGAAGAAAAAGAGGGAAAATTGAAAATCCAAGATCAAATTACTCCTACAGGACACTACTGGGCAACCATACCTCCAGACCTGACACAGAAACAGAGAACTAAAGTGCAATTCAAGCACATTGTATACCCAATCCCCAAAGAAAAACAACTAGGAACCTCCCCAGTGGTGTCGACAATTCTGTTATGGAGGGAAACTTCCTATGGATTGGGGGTACCACAATAGACAGTATGACACCAAAAATCAATATTTCCTAATATGCAAGAGCAGTAAGAAAAAATAAAACTAAGGGATATAGAATCGTACCTTATTTTGGACAGTTGAAGTAGATCCCTGTTGAGCTTTTCCTAGTGCAATTGCAATTATAATTTGCTCTCAACAACAGCAAACAAAGAAAGCATATATATAAATGTGTTAGAGCTACTCTGGAATATATAATCAATCATGTATAAGCAATTAAATACATCCATGGATTCAATATTCATATTCAAATGCACATGAATTGGACAGGAACAAATATTTCTATTAATAAATCAGAGACACAATAGTGACAAACTCTGTCGACACTTTTGTGAACCAGAGAAAACAAGTCCTCCACCTGGAAATCCACCACTTCAATCCTCCATATCTCAATAGAAAGCTCACAAAGCAAAGGCAAGCTTGGTAACAACACTATGTGCTCCAAGGGAAAAAGGGATCCAGACTCAAGTATAAGCAAAATTGAGGCAACAATGGACTATAGTTTCCTTACTCTTCAATTTCTCCTCCTTCAATGTATCCAAGAGGATCAATATATATTGCTCCAAAGGGGTAATGGAGGGTCGAATCCAAGTTTTGTCAAGGCATATGGAATTCCAAGAGACAAGATATTCAGACTCATATGAGGAAAACTCCAAAAATATTTTTCTTTATGCACACATCCCGACGTACGCGGGTTTGAGCTCAAAAGTTGCGTATACATGCGATTATTACTTTAAAAGGAGTGTATAGGTATAAACAGGTGTTTTTTGGGGATGATCTTGGAAAATCAAAGTATAATATAAGTCCATGGGGTCCAAAGAGTCTGCAGAGGGATAGGGAAGGCCATAAATGCATGATCAATCAGGTGTGGCAAAATTAGCTATTACAGGTGGCCATAAGCCTTGTTGCTTGGGCCCTCAGTAATTTCTCACAACAATTTTGTCTTAAGGGGGGCTGTTGGAACATATTTCCCATTTAGAACTTGGATAATAATCTTTGCATAAGGTTCCAAGTGTTTAGTGTAAGGTGTTCCATGTGAAAATGGTTCTAGTTCCTAGTCTGATGTCTTGGATCATAGTTTGTCCAAATTTGACCCACTTAGACTAGTGGTTATGCCATAAAATATTGTTTATCCACTTACCCACTCCTTTCCTTATTATATGGAGTCAATGCACCCCTCAATGCTACATTTATGGGGTAGTTATTGCATTTCCTTGTTTTAATGAGACTAGGTGCACCCTCTGGAGGATTTGTCAATTTTCTCATTAATGGCCACTACCAAGTCACTAAACCACCTCAAGCGCCCTCATGATGGCTCCTTTCACACTTTTTGACTAGCCTGATCACTGCATGGTCCATCTAGGTTCATTTCACCTCATTATGGCCATTACTTGGAGTTACACTTGGCACAATGTCATAGATTGGGGGAATTAGTCAATATAAGCCAACATTAATGCGAGTTACTCAAATCACCACTAATCCTCTCGATATATTCTCTTGAGAGAAACTATATATTGTACTCGGTCTAGTGAATAATACACAATGGAATATCAATCAACTTGACTGTTTTACTCTTGTGTTCTACTTAATATTTGTTTCATATTTCTTCAATTTTTTTCTCTTTCTCTTTAGTAAATTCTAAGTGAATCTTTCTCTAGTAATCTAGATCTAGGTTAGGATTGCACGTGATTCAGAACATACTGTTGTGTTGTTGTGAATTCCAAAATTTAACACTTTTTGTGACTCTTTTTAGATATAAATACAAGTTCTTGCATCTTGGGGTGATAAGCACTGCAAATACATCTAGAAAATCCTTAGTGGCACAATAAATGGATAAATCCAAGCATCCAAAGAAGCCAAATCCTTTAAACAACAAGAAAAATAAATATCTCAAACCCTCTCCTCAACCTCGTACTCTCATTGGATATAAAGTAACTAAATCAAGAGGTAAGAAGACCAAGAGACATTGTAATTTTTCTAGGAACAATGGTCATCTAGATTCTAAATATTTCAAGAAGATGGAAGCCTTATAAGAGACAATGAAGAAACAAAACATCAATATTGATTCTTCTTCTTCTAACTCTTCTCCTCATGGACATTCACTTTATTCTTATATTTTTTTCTTGAATGTAAAAGAATAATGGTCATCTAGAGTCTAAATGTTTCAAGAATATGGAAGCCTTAGAAGCAACAATGAAGAACTAAAACATTAATATTTATTTTTCTTATTCTAACTTTTGTTAGATTATTGAGAAATATGCATTAACATATAACAATAGATTACTAACATGTAAATAAATAAATGGAATCTTTCTACTCTAATCTTGTGTCAACACAAACATAAAATAATCAATAACATGTGTAAGAAAGGGAATAAAATAAAAGAGAGGACCGCTTTTACGTGGTAAAACTCCAAATGGAGAAACATTTACAAAAGGATTGATCTTATTATTCTTTAGAAAACTTTAACTCTAACAATATTTGGAATCCCTACATAAGCATCCCATCACATTCTATCTTGACTTTATGTCACAACATTGTGTTTTCATGTGTCTCGTTATTGTGTGTGTCATTAATGAGTCTCCTTCACCTTTATGATATATGATATAGGTATGGATTACCACATCCCATAATACATGTGGGATAAATATTTTTCCACCCCTTATATAAAGAATGGTTGTAGGAGAATATTACTCCATTATGCATGTGGGATGACTCATTTTCATAATTTTAGAGAGTTATGAAGAATATTATGCCCTGTATCACACTAGACATCATTACACATTCTAGTATTCCACCTTAATGATCACTAGGGATATAGAGAACAAATGGAGGAATATGGAATTACATCAACATCCCCCTTGATGAAAGCTTCCAAAATTCCTAATAATTTGTGAAGATGAACAAAATTCACCTCAGTGATTTGATGAAGATAGAAGTAGGCTTCTTATTGATCATGAAATTTCACCTAAACCAAGTTGGACAATGAACCCAATATGACAAATAATGGTGTGCATAAATGCCTTAGATAGGTTATACAACAGAAAATGTGCCTAGCATAAAATGATCACAACCAAGTTGAAATATGCACCCTGCAGTAGAAATCATTGTGTGTATATAAACCTCAAATGAACTATACATCTGAAAATGTTTCCAACAAACATTCTTCACAACCAAGATGAAATAACTTTGTTATAAAAACATCATATGGCCTATACAATGGAAAATGTGACCCACAAAAAATCATCATGACTTTAAAATAATAATATGGAATTAACTTTAACTAGAAGAAAGTGGCATTAGATGGTATTTTATTTCATTACATTACATTCCCCCTGAATTATTAGATTTTGATAGATATATTTTGGGATAGAAATAGTCTTCACTTAGTTTGCAATAGAAGAAGGTAGAGAAGAAGAATCACTGCTATTACACAATGATTTGAAGAACAATAAGATAAATTTTACAGGCCATATTATTCATCATTATGGGTGAATATATAATACAACATCAAGGAATGATTTCAATACCTAAAGAAGAAATTGAATTTACCAACCTAGACTGACTCGAGAGCTAAATCAATGTGGGAAAGTCACCACTAGAGCTCACTAATGTAACTCTGGATCACTGAAAGAGTTCACAACCAGTTAACTAAAGAGGGTAGGTGAACAAAGGCACCCTAGTTCTCTTGAATCGTGGAAATCGGTGCTAGAGACATTGGGAATGATCTAACTGATGGGAATTGGAGAATAACTGGACATAACTGAATACCTACTAGAGTTAACTGCTCGAAAATATTGGTGACACTCTGATTGGATTACTAAATTATAGGGATTGATCCCTAGAGCACCAAAATGCATGCAGACAAGCGCAATTAGTGGTAGGTGTCCACTAGATGTGTCCCCCATGCACTAGTGAAGTGATGAAGACCTATTAAGATATGGAAATGAACAAATAGACTATGTGTTCAAAGCAAGGATTAATAATAATCCTAACACCCCCTTTAATCCTAACTTTGGACAAACTGGGCCCTGGTAACTAAAACCAAAGGTCACCCATACAATCTAAATGTAAAAAACTATTTGTCCATGTAAACTGGGGAAAAAGGAAAAATTGCATGGGGAAAACCATTCCTCAAAAATGGACATAGCACAAAATTTAAATGAATGCCTTCACTCTGTCTTATTCTTCACTTGAATAAGATGAATGTACTTCTTATTGGTGAAAAACGGTGTGGAGTTGTTGTAGATTCCTTGATCATGTATCAGTTTTCCAATGTTGTGTAGACAAAAAAACATGAGGGGAAACCCCTTGAAGCTCATCTTATGGTGATGAAGGAGCATCATATGAATGCTTATTGATGTAAAAACATAAAATATCATATCTTAACATAAAATCAGATATGGAAAAGAGATATGTGCAATCATCTCCTAACCAAAGAACATCAATGAAATCAACAAGCTCAATTTCTAGTGTAGCTACATAATGGTGAACCCAATCATAAACCTTATTTCCAAAATGATGTAAAATAATAGATATTATGATGCTCTAAAATATTATAAATTAATTAATATGGATCTGCAAACAACCAAGGTATAGTGGTTCCAAAATAAGGTTGAGTCACAGTAGGAAAACTAGGTACAACTAGTCTACATTGACAATTGGGCAAATCTGGAGAGTATAAGGATCTAAAATTCGCCCTAATAATTTTTATATGATATTCAAATGTATGTAACAAAATCCCAAATATATCCAATGATATGTAAAACCAAACAATGATGGAAAACAAAGACATAATAACAACTTGCAACAGTGATACAATATAGGAAACCATGAAATTGTCTAGTTTACCAACTGGAGAATTTGTTAGTTGTAGGGTCTTCTGAGCATCAAATGGATTGGATAATGGTTTCATAACATGAATATCAGCCTGAAAATCATATTCTAAATCAGATAAATAATAATCTAAATAGAGTTTGAAAGAGTTGGATGAAGACAAGTCAGAAACACGTGGAAAAAAACTAGTATTGAGAGGAGATGGCTATGGGGAACTGATAGGTGTATTTTCCAAGAGAGGAAAAGAGAATTATGATTCTGATATATAAGAATGAGAATCAAAATCAGAGACATCAGGAAAAATTTTAATCCTAGCAACCAAAGAATGACAATCATTACCTTTCAATTGCACAGTGTGGTAGTGCACCTGGGGATCAACAGAATTTTACCTTCCTTCCTTTCCTGCAAAATACAAAACATCAATGTTGTTTCTTTAGAGAAACTGATTCATGACGTCCTTATTCTTTTTAAAACAATATTTTTCCTTGTGATAAGGTTTTTTGCAATAGGTACACTTTTATCTTCCTTTCTTGTTGCCCTTCTTCTTGGAATTCTAGCCTTCATCAGTAGAGTAAGAACCTTCATCTTTGGAGTCTGACTTTGGATTATTCTCCTTCACTTTTAGATTTCCTTTGAAATTGAAATTATTAATTTCAAGAGCTGAAAGAACATGATTCTTTGAGGTTTTGAGAATCCCCATTTGAATCAGATTGACTTTCTATTGAGTGAGAAAATCTATGAATGCATCCAGGGATGTCATCCTCCAATTTCGAGCTGCAATCTTAGTAGCATGGAATGTTGACACAAAAACCAGGTATTCCAGACCCAACTTCGATAGGATGGAGAGGATTAATTGCTCTTATTTCTTCTAAATCCCACACAGCTTCAGCAAAATCACTAGTGACTTAAACTTGGTGATGAATTCCTCAATGGTTTCGAATTCACTTAGTCTCAATGAGATCATCTCATTCTCCAATTGATGTCCTATAAGATCATCTTGCTTTCCAAAGAGGGATTCAAGTTTGATCCACACTTCATTAGGGCCTGTCAAGTCATCAAGATGGAAAAGAAGTTTCAGAGAGAGAGAGAGAGATAAGCTTCAGCCTTCCTATTATGCCACTTTGCTTTCTCAACAAGTGCATTTGGCTCAATTTCTAAAGCCATAATAACTCTGTAGAGACCACTGTTGTGCAACAATATCTCAATATTGGATTTTCATTCATGGTAATTGAAGGAAATCAAGGTTACTATCTTAGATAGATCCATGTTCTCTTATTGCTCTACTAGTGAGAGAACTGACTACCTGCACAAAACTAGCAAGAAAAATTTGGTAAGACATATCCACCTCTACTTCGACAATGAGCACATTCTTTGGGTGCAGCACACCTGGATAGAATTATCTGGACAGAATCCAGAGGGAGAAATGCAATTGATCCAGGAATTATGTGGAACTTAGCTGCTTCTGGTGCATCAATGGAACTATTTGTGGGATATTAGAATAGCCTAACCAGGCTCTGATACCATATTAGATTCTGACAGGAATATCTTGGGATAGAAATAGTCTTCACTTATATTGCATAAGAGAAATATAGAGAAGAAGAATAATTGATATTACACAATGAGTTGAAGAACAATAGGAGAAATATTCCATAGCATATTATTCATCATTATGGGTGAATATATAATACAACATCAAGAAATAATTTGAATACCTAAAGAGTCAATTGAATCTACCAACCTAGACTGATTCGGGAGCTAACGCAATGTCAGAAAATCACCACTACAGCTCACTAATGTAACTTAGGATCACTTAGAGAGTTCAAAACTAGTTAATTAAAGAGGGTAGGTGAACAAAGATTCCCTACTTCCCTTTAATCATGGAAACTAGCGCTAGAGACAGTGGGAGTGATCTAACTGATGGGAATCAGAGCATAACTGGACATAACTGAATACCTATTGGATTCAACTATTGGACACAATTGGTGGCACTCTGAGTGGTTTCCTAAATTGATCTATGGAGCACCAAAACTCATGTAGACATGTGTATTTAGTGGTAGGTTTCCACTAGATGTGTCCCCCATGCACTAGTGAAGTGATGAAGACCTCCTAAACTAGGGAAATGAAAAAATAGACTATGTGGTCAAAGGGAGGATTAATAATAATCCTAACATAAATGACAATTTCAAATATCCTAGATAAAGTGTCAAATATATTCAAACTTTATTGTTGTCAAGGATAAGTTATAGAGAGGAACAATGTAGGAAGCCATTACAAACTGCAATCAGATCCTCAACAAAGTGCAAGGAGAAGACACCTACTACTATCGAGAATCAATGTTGAATGGCCATCAATATGCTTAGAAACTTAAAATAGGAATAATTTGTAGAACCAAGTTGTCCCACAACTCTTCACAAAGACCCATGTGGAGAAAGTGAAGCAAATAGAGAGTTAATCTACACGAAAGAAATTCCAAGAGTAAAGCATAAATCAACATTATAATCCCACAATGATAAAGAAAAATCAAGACATGAAACATGAAAGATAGAAGAACATGAAATTGCTTTTACAGAAACAGGGGTTAGCAAGAGGATAGAAATATTAAGCAAAACTGTGGATACAAAAAATTGATATCACAAACAACTAAGTCTTTGGCATTGATTATTGTCTTGGTGTCACCATGACAAAATGTTATAGATTCATTCTCTTGAAAATATCAATCATCTTTCAAATAATAAATTTAGTGGGAAGTAACCCAAGAACAAACAAAAAACCTCTACAAACATGATGATTAAAAGTAAGAAACTAAATAGTAATGCAATAAATACAAGAGGCTAATTAAAATATTTTCAGATAAACACTCATGAATGATGAAACCCTAAAGCACCTACCGACATATTTGTAAACCATCAACAATAAAGCAGGAAAAAACCAACTAACAATATATTTTCTTCTTTGGAAAGGGGTGCACACACTTTCCTATAGGTGTGTGTGTGTGTGTGCACGCACGCACATGCAAAGAAGGAAAAGTGTGTGTGTGTGTGTGTGTGTGTGTGTGTGTGTGCGCACCTACAAAGAAAGAAAAATGTGTGTGTGACTAGAAATTCATAATAAAAAAATTGTTTAGACATAAACCTATGAAAAATACAGCTACACAAAGACAAACAGCCATATATTTTGCAATATATATAGATCATTGATACCAAGTTAGTATGCAATGGATTTCTAATTCAAATCTAAAAAAAATCAAGTTAAAACTAATTTTTTCAAAAAAATATGAAAAATAAATGGTGAGGTTAAGGTTTAAAAAAACTCATATGCTTAGAAAATGCTCGTATTTAGTTTAAAAACTTAACAGCTGTCCAGATTTGATGAAAAAACTACTATAAAAGGAGGACCCAATAAAAAAATTGAAGAAATTTGATGCTTGAAAATAAATTAACAAAAAAAAATATTGAA
This sequence comes from Pseudotsuga menziesii, assembly GCA_001517045.1. NCBI lineage: Eukaryota > Viridiplantae > Streptophyta > Pinopsida > Pinales > Pinaceae > Pseudotsuga > Pseudotsuga menziesii. The sequence continues at coordinate 1,108,955 of LPNX010234034.1, read as the reverse complement.
AAAAAATTAACCAACTCTAATACCATGTTCGATTATTGAGAAATATGCATTGACATATAATAGTAGACTAATAGCATGTAAATAAATAACTGAAATCATACTAGTCTGATATTCTATCAACATAAGCATCAAATAATCAATAACATATGCAAGGAAGGAAAGGAAAGAGAAAAGAGAGGACCGATTTTACATGTTAAAACCCCAAATGGGGAAACATCCATAAATGGGTTTGATCTTCTTATTCTTTGGAAAAAATTCACTCTTACAATCTTTGGCATCACCACATAAGAATTACATCACATTAAAAAAAAATCTTCTTTTCGAGGTAGGACCCATTGTGTCTATAAATATCCTTAGCTAAGCTTGTACAACAATAAATGAGACCACTAGACATCACATCTCATTAGACATCTAATGTGTAATAATGTCTAGTGTGATATAAGGCATAATATTCTTCATAATTCTCTAAACTTATGAAAAAAGAATTATCCCACATGCATCATGGAGTAATTATCTCCTATAACCATTATTTATATAAGAGAGGTGGAAAAAAAATTGTCTCACATGTATTATGGGATGTGATCATCCATACCTCTAGCATATGTGACTCGTGAATTGTGAAATAAATTCAAGATGGAAAGTGATGTGATGCTTATGTGGGGATGCCAAAGATTTTAAGAGTGAAATTTTTTTTAAGAATAAGAAGAGAAAGTATTTCATGGATGTTTCCACATTTGAGGTTTTAACACGTAAAATTGGCCCTCTCTTTTCTATTTACTTTTATCTCTTGCATATGTTATTGATTATTTAATGTTTGTGTTGATATGAGATTAGACTAATACAATTATGATTATTGATCTACATGTCAGTAATCTATTGTTATATGTTAATGCATATTTTTCAATAATCTAACATGGTATCATAGTTGGTTACTATGCTTTAATAACATAAAATTGTATTAAAAAAGTATTGTAAAGTTGTGATGTAAATCATATGTGGGGGTGCTCAAGATTGTAAGAGTGAAATTTTCCTAAAGAATAAGAAGATCAAGCCTTCGATGGATGTTTTTTCATTTGGGGTTTTACCAAGTATATCAGTCCTCTATTTTCTCTTTTCTTTTCTTTATTACATATGTTATTGATTATTTGATGTTTGTGTTGATAGGAGATTAGACTAGTAAGATTTTGGTTATTGATTTACATGTTAGTAATCTAGTGTTATAAGTTAATGCATATTTCTCAATAATCTAACAATTGTTCTCCTCATTGACATACACTTTATTCTTCTTTTTTTTCTTCAATGTTTCTACTTCTTCTTCTAATGAGTGGCTTATTGATTTTGAGCATCTTATCATATGGATAAGAATAAAACCTTTTTTTATAATCTTAATGAATGTAACACCAAATAAAATTTGTTGATGATAATAGATTTCCTAGTGTTATAAGGTTGTAAGAGTTCAGCAAGATGATGGCCATTTAATGATGTATTATGTGTCCAACCCTTTCATGCAACCTTCTATTAGTGTATCAAATAACTCATTCAAGTGAAGGAAACACAATAGATTTTTCATGTCACTAACTTGTAATCAAGGATTTAAAAGATCCTAAGGATGTTCTAACAACTAGAATTGTTGATATATTTCTAGGTTGTATGGATTTAACTATAGTGCCCTATTTTTGTGATAGACTATAGACTTTGATTATAAACCATAGATCTGATTATGACTTTTCTTTGAGGGAATTCAGTTTTGATTGACCCAGTTATGTGCGGTTTATACTTATGCTTTATTTTGGGGACATTTGGTTTGAGATGATCCGGGCCGGTACATGCTTCTATCTACGTGATATTGATGATCATTCCATATGATTATGTTATGATGGACATGTTTTGATTTCATTGATAATGATTCTATTATTTTGATGTGATAGAGAACTCACATGATCATGATATGATGTGATGTTGATCAAATGTTTATATGCTTAGATGTTATGATTTTAAAATGATTGAGATGTTTACATGAATCACAATGTAAAAAATTGATATATATATACCTGCTCTACATGTCACACTCAACAACTCATCAGAGTACATGATATATATATATATATATATATATAGAGAGAGAGAGAGAGAGAGTACATGCGATGCAAGTAGGTGTCAACACATCACTGACTCATAATGAGTTGTAAATCAATGACATGTGTTGATAACCTAGTAAACATATATGCTTATGTGGAAACCTTGGTAAAATATTTGATGCACATGATGTGCATGGACTCGGGATGAGTCGATTACATTGATATGTGATGTCAATCTATGATTCATGTTTTTATTTGAAATCTTATTTTTAAAAGATTTGATGTGTGTGGTGTTTACATGCAAATGTTGTGATTTTCAATCGGTCCACATTAGGGGACGGGGTTGAAGATGATACAAGCTAAGTCTATCCAATGTCAACGTGGTGAGTTTGATTAGAGTGAGAGAGGCTCTAACTCATCACGTACATGTTGTCATGATGGTAGACAATAGCTTGATCGCTCACGAGCTATATTGTTGGGGGCCATGCAATAAGGACTTGTCCTTATTCCCCAGGAACCACTATCCCTCGTCAGGATAGGTGGGTTGAGTTAAAAATGTCTCAACCATCATAACATATCCCCACCTAAGTGAATATCTTAAGGGCATGTGGGTAGCATAGTTGCAACGAAAATGTGGCAACAAACTAACTAATAACCATTGGGAAGGAAAAAGAGAATTAATAAAGTATTAACTAAACATAGCCTGGTACACTATTAAATGCAAATCAATTAATTTTAAAGTAATAAATAAACGAGTAATAACAAAATGATAATAATAACAAAAATATAATAAATCTTATAAAAATTAAATAATAATAATAATAATAATAAAATAACTAAATAAAAAATAGAAAAATATGAACAACCAAAAATTGGGTGGGATTTGGAAAAAAAAAGAGAAAAACAACAAATTTGGAAAAAGAAACTAAAGCATATATTTGAATGTAATAATAATTTAAAACAAAAAGCAGAGTAAAAAGAAGGAAAGAAAGTAGGAAAATCAGGTTAGTGATTATTAAGAATGAAAATGAGCTTGAGGCTCACATCGTTTTCCTTTAGGCCAAGTTTTGGAATGCAACTTTGGCTATGACTCCTGTGAAGGTGACTGATTGAGGTGTGGTTCACTATGATGCAAGTATAAATGGGATTTCCTCCAGTATTGAGACCGACATCATAGTTTATTGACTAGCAGAGCATCGACAGCCCCATCGCAACTCAGTGATCCCTAGGAAAGAAGAGTACGCATTGTGTACAATAGGGGGGAATATGGTCAGCCTTTTGTGATTGGCAATTCAAAACAGGATTTGCGGCAGATATTCGACGATGACTTCAAACTATGGTTTCCACTTCAACCTTCAATAATTGTGGGATTTTACATGTATTTTACAATCAATGATTTCCAATTATTAATTAGCGTAGTGTGATTTGCTTTAAAATATGTATTGTAGATATATAGATTTGTTATTTTTGTAATATGTTGTTGTTTGGATCATGGATCTATTGTCTAATTAAGAAAAAAATATGCTACTTATGGTTTAGATCTTTCATGTCCATAATTATATGTCTACTGAGTAGTTTAACCAGGACCTCGGGAAGGTCCCTACATATGATATCAAGCATGGTTCAAATGCTTGGTGCTGAGGGCTCATCAGTTTCTTATTCTCGATATGGTTAAAAGGGGGAAGTCCATTTAATATTTCATGCTATTTGTTCATCATATAGTATCAGTTGAATAAAATGATGTAAAAAAACATGTATACAAGTTCATGTAGATAAACTCACCGAATCAAGGTTTTAACAATTTGTCGCTTTAATAATACTGAAAGTCGAATAGAGATGTTATTAGATCTATCTTATGCGCTTTTCAATTCAAAAATTGTTAAGATTATATTATCGAAATATTATGCAGTGTGTCTACATTAATAACTTGCTCTATATTATTCCCAAATAATTGAATATACGAGTAATATGTTTTAAGTATAGGAGTTGTCATATATGTTGAATAATTATTGATATATATGGTGAATGTGCAATTGCCATTTTTCTAAGTTAATAGAGTTTACGTGGAATGACCAATTTAATAAAATTTGTAAGTTAAGAAGTGGAATGCATTAAAGTTTAAATGAGGCCATAGGTATGTTGTATATTCGAAAGTGTTATGATATTATATAAGAATGTTTGCATAAGTTGTTGAATAAATGTAGGCATTAGGAAAGCGTTATGATATTATATAAGAGTGTTTGCATAGGACATGTTAATGTTAATGTGTAAGTTGTTGAATAAATGTAGGCATTAGGATTGACCATAAATGGATTTACTTTATATGATGGATTAAATATAAAGTGATTTATGATGGGTGTGTTTTGCTATTATAAAGGGATTGATTAAGTTCATATATATATTATGTTTTATAAGTTGATTATGTTATTGCATTAAGTTTTGTGGTGAAATAGTTTGTATAATAAGGTTAAGTTTTGTGGTGAAATAGTTTGTATAATAAGGTTAAGTTTTGTGGTGAAATAGTTTGTATAATAAGGTGGAGATGTTGGCATTCTATGTTTTATGAATGGATTATGTAATATAAATTATGTTTCACATAGTGCACTAGGTTATGTTGTATAAAAGAAATTGTAGTATGTAAAGTAATGTATCTTATATGATGAATTGAGTTAGGTTTTAATTGTGTCAATATGATAAATTTATATGTTGATCAAGTTACTGGGTGAAGAGAAACCATATGTTTAATTGTTAGAGTCTAGAATAACAAAGCCTAAAATGTTGCACTCGTGGGAGAAGCCTGGTGTAAACCATTAAAACTTAAGAATAACACATGTCGAAACTTTGACAGACTATCAAAAGGGCCAAACAAACTCTAAATTTGAAAAACAAAATATGGAAACAATCAACACAATGTGATGAACTCAATAATTATGACTACTGGCATTGTGAAGCCTAAATGAAAAGATGACTAGTCCCGATGACAGGATTCGATGAGACTCTCACAACCCACAAATGATGTGACTTGGAAGTTTGTCGAGGGAGTCATATGATAATGGAATGATGAAATAAGGTAAGGACAATATTAGCTCCTTGAGCTAGACATGATGGTGTTAACAAAATGACTAGGTAGTTAAATTTAATATGGTCATCTAACTCGTTAAGACATGACACTTAAGACTCATATTGAGGATGAGAGTAAACAAGAAGACTCTATATAATGACATTGACACATAATATAAATGAGTTGATGATATTGTATCAATGCATATATATATAATGGATGATTAGCATTTTACAATAACTTTGGAACGAAGTTTCCTAAAGAGGGGGAGTATATAATTCCCATTGTAGCTAGGCTGGTGTACAGTATTATGCTTAAAGGAATTTTTCACCTTCACTTATGTGCAAAAGTGCTTATGTGCTAGAAAAAAAGGTAGCGAATTCCTTGAGTCGAAGACCTCGCATCTTCCCAATGTTGCCACTAAAGATGAATTTGCAAGAGAAGGCCATGAACATACAACTAGAGGACAGTTGGTACAATGAAGTTGGGATAGAATGGGAAGAGGGAACCATGGCAGTTGCTAAGTATGAGGGGTACACACTTGAGGATCATGTGCTAGTGAATGACAAAGTTCAAAGTTTTCTCCTCTCTAAAGACCATCGAGCGACATATATGGCCCATCTAGGGGTAGAAAAGATGTACAAAGATTTAAAGTCATTGTTTTTATGGAACGGGATGAAGAGAGATGTTGTGGATTATGTGGCAAGGTGCTTTGAATGCCATCTAATGAAGGTTGAGAAATACCATCCTGCGATATTATTACAACCTCGCGTCATCCCAAATTTTAAGTGGTAGTTGATATCAATGCACTTTATTGTCGAATTGTGATGACCTCTAGGAGGAACGATTCCATCTTTGTTGTGGTGGATACTTTATCCAAGAGCGCACACTTTTTAAGGTTATGTATGAAATATCTGATATAGGGTGGGTCTTCGTAAACGAGGTAGTGTGACTACACAATGTACCTTGGAATATTATTTCCAATAGAGGGTCAGTATTTACAAGGATATTTTGGACTAGTTTCTAAGAAGCATTGGGAACTTAGTTGAACATCAGCACTGCATACCATCTTGAGACAGATGGTCATACCGAGAGGGTGAATCAGGTTTTAGAGGTCATGATATGCATGTATGTTATGGATCAACAAGTTCATGGGGATGAGTATCTATCACTGGTATAGTTTGCCTACAATAACAGTTTCCATATTTCATTACATATGGAACCCATTGAGTTACTCTATGGAAGGCAATGTCAGACACCTTTGAGTTGGGATCGTCTAAAGATTAGAGTCCTTGTGGATCTAGATATGATCCAAGATATGGAAGAGTATATTTTTTATAAATTCGACCCGTGAGAAGGTCTAGGAGCGTTAGAGAAACTCACAAATCAAATTTGGTGCAAAACCAGCAAAAAAACCATTAATTGAGAAGCAATTTACACACACAATATAAACAGAAAAAGGTTATGTTTTAATTGTCTAACATAAAAACATGTTAGTAACAGGTTTATATTACATCATAAGAGTTTTTTGAGGCTTTGGGAGCCCATTGTGACTGTACAAGTGAAAATTGCCAAATTGGCATCAATCCCCCCTAGATGGCCCAATCACGCTCCAAATCAGTCCAAACATCCATGAATTGTTGTGTGGAAGTGGCAGAGATGATGTGGGGTAATGATTACACCTTGGCATGCATGGGTGTGGAAATATGGGTGGTTTAGAGCCTCTAGGTGGCATTAAATGCATTAAATCAAGCCAAAAATGGACAAAATCCACCTCTGCCGCTCCTAGTCAACCAAGATGTCCACATTCAATGAATGGGAGTGCACCAGAAATGATGAGGGCACACATGTGGCTGGTTTATTGATCAAGAGTGCTCATGTGGGTGTAAATGCCTCAATGTGACTAGCTATTGGTCCAAGTAAGCACCCTAAGTCCACCACCATAGTGTATTAATGCACAATGCAATAAAATTGACTAAGGAGTGAAACTAAGGTACTAATGGTTGGATTTTTGTTCTAACACCCTCCCTTAATCCAAAAGCTTAGTACATCACTCAAAATGAAGGAGGCCTTGGCAACAATCGCTCAAGTCACCTTAATTACATAACTCAGAAATTTTATTTGTTCATATAAACCAAGGAAAGAAGGAAGACCTCATGGGAAAAAACCTTCCCTCAAGAATGGACATGGGGATGAAACCTAGAATAAATAGCATCAAATCACCATCCTTCATTCACCTCGAGAAAGTATCTCAGGTAAGTGAAGGTCTTCTCTGTGAAAACCTTGGTGAAAATGTCAGCAGTTTGCTAGGTAGATGGGTAATATTGCAGTGAAATCACCCAGTCATGCACTAAGCCCTGGATGTAATGCATATGTATCTCAATGTGATTCTTCCTATGCCTCTGAACTGGATCAGTATATATTTTTATGGCACTTTGATTGTCCACCCAAATGTTGGTTGGAGAATCAATTGTGACACCAAATTCCTGAAGAATTCCCTGCAACCAAACACACTGTGTAGTTGCATTGATTGTTTCCCTGTACTCGGCCTCTGCTGATGAAAGTGAAATGGTGTGTTGTTTCTTACTTGACTAGAAAATGGGACCTTCATCAAGCATAAATACAAAACCTGAAGTTTATTTTCTGTCAGTTGGATCTCCAACCCAATCCAAATCAGAAAATACAGCTAGTTGGAGTGAAGAACTAGCTGAGTAGTGCACCCCAAAATTCTTTATTCCCTAGACATACTAAAGAATTATTTTTCCAGCCTTCCAATGGAGATCATGTGGCTGGTTCATGTGTCTTTCTACAGCACTTACAGCATAATATAAATTAGTTCTTTTGTGTGTAAGATAGAGCAAGCTTCCCACTAGTTTCCTGTAGAATGTAATATCTACCAATGGAGAATTGCCAAATTCATGCATTTTGATGCCAGAAAGAAAGGTAGACTCAGTTTCCTTACATTCAGCCATGTTAAATTTCTTTATCAGGTCTGAATCATACTGTGGTTGAATCGGCATGACGCCCCTTTCACTTTGCTCAATTTCCAAGCCCAAAAATTGCCTTAGCAATCCTAGGTCGGTCATGGAAAATTCATTGTGTAAAGATGACTTAATTGACCTAATTGAAGTGGTGCAGCTACCTATAATGAGAAGGTCATCAACATAAATAAAAATAACCTTAAAAATACCATCATGTTGCTGCAAATATACATTATGATCTTATTTGCATCTAGTGAATCCAATAGAGAGCAAGAAAGCATCCATTTTAGCATACCAAGCCCTGGGGGCTTGCTTGAGTCCATACAATGATTTCTTGAACCTACATACCAATGAAGGATCCTCTTGTAAACCTTCAGGTTGCTACATATAAATATCCATGTGTATCTCACCATGCAATAATTCACTCTTAACATCCATGTGATGCACTTGTGAACCCTTACTAGCTGTAATTGCAAGAACTAGTCTTATGGAGTCCATCTTTGCAACCGGTGCAAAGGTATCTGTGTAATAAACACCATGGACTTGAGAGTATCCCTTAGAAATTAATATTTCCTTATGTTTCACATCTGAACCATCAGCATAAATTTTGGTTCAGAAGACCCACTTGCATTGGACAAGCTTCCTCTTGGGAGGAATGGGAACCAATTCCCATGTCTCATTCTCTTGGAGAGAATGGAACTCTTATTTCATTGTTGTTTTCCATATTCGGTCATTACAAGATTGCTCATATGTATGAGGATAATATCCAATCAGAATATAATATTGCTCAGAAATATCACTATCACTTGCAAAGGAAGCATTACTAGTTTGTGATCTAGTCTTCCTAGGCTCATGGGGATTGCCTGCCAATTCCCTTGTAGCTTGAATGATTTTTTCATCCCACTTGGGCCTTGATGGTGAGTCATATATAGAAATATCATATTCAACCATATTTATATCAGACATTTCAGAAAAAAAATAGAGCATGTATCATCACTTACATCTTCGAATGGTTGAGGAGAGGAGCATTCCCCCGATGCAAGCTCGAAATCTAGAATTGGCTCTTCTTTGAATTTCACACTTATTTCAACAAATGAATTGAGTTTGTAAGTGGAAAAGAGTTTTTTGCCTTTATTTTCCTCACCATACCCAACCATAATGCACTCCTTGATTTGTGGCTTCAAGTCCTTCCTCTTTTCAGAAGGGATTCTAGCCCATGCTCTAGTTCCAAAAATCCTGAAATTTGAGACATTTGGTTTATGGCCAAACCATGCCTCGCAAGGTGTCTTTCCTTTTACTTATTTGTGAAAGGATATGTTTTGTATGTTTGCAGCAAAATTAATGGCCTCATCCCATATATTGGGGCTTATATCCCTTGCTTCAATCATGCAAGTGGCCATCTCCTTGAGAGATATATTCTTCCTCTCTACCACACCATTTTGTTGTGGTGTGTAGGGAGTTCAGTGTTGCATTTGGATGCCACACTCCTCACAAAGGTGTTGCAGGTTCTTGTTTACATACTCCTTCCCATTACCAATCCTAAGGACCTTAATCTTATGCCCACTCTTATTTTCTACCAATGCCTTCCAAATCTTCAATTATTCAAAAAGTTCAAACTTTAATTTGAGCCTGAAGAACACTCGGCAAAATCTTGAGTAATCATCTATAAATGTAAGTACATACCTTGATCCACCATATGATGGAGTGGGAAATGGACCAATCATATCTGAGTATACCAACCCAAGTGGTTGTGTGTCTCTCCTTGCCATCCCCTTCTCATAGATTCGCTTTGGATGCTTCCCAACTACACACCCAATGCATGCTCCATTTGATGATTTGATTTGTGGAAGTCCTTCCACCATCTCATCTCTGTGTAGTGCTTGGAAGTATTTGTAATTCATGTGACCAAACCTGTCGTGCCATATATTGGAAACCTCATTGGCATGTGAGATAAGTGCTTGGTCATTGGAAGTGGGGAGGAAGTTCGAAAACTTGTACATCCTCTCATGATGGCCTGCATACCCAATTGCAATGACTTGGTCTAATGAGATTTCTGCAATCTCGACCATGTCTGGAGTGAAGGTCACTCTCTTTACCTATCCTGTATGGTTCATTTTATATACTGACAACAAATTTGCTGCAAGGTCTAGTACATACAACACATCATTGAAGAAACCATGCTCTAAGTCAATCCTACCGATCCCCTTGGTCTGGATTTCTGAACCATCCCCCATTCGAACTATTGGGACAACATTCAAATGCATGGAGGAAAAGAGCTCTCTTGTGGCTACCATGTGTCTGGAAGCCCCTGAATCAATGATGAAATATGAAGAGTTAGAGCTACCTGCTACCAAAGCATGACATTTCTCTTTTCCATCTCAAGTGGAGCTTCCCTCCTTCTTCCTTGCGTTGTTAGGGACTGGAATGTTCTTCTTCTCCAACGGTTATGCCATCTGATAAATGGTTTTTTTCATGCATGATCTCTCTGGATGCCATCCATTGTGGAAATATGTGCATTTGGTCTTCTCTTTTCCTCTTTTGTCCTTCTCCTTGGGAGGATTTGAACCCCCTTCACTGGATTTGGGTTTTTCTGGTTTCTTCTTCTCTGGCAACTTCAAATTTTTTGCTTTGGAATTCCCCTTTGAAGCATTCGAAACTTCCATTGCCAAGGCTTGATCCTTAGTCTTGATGGTGCCCATTTGGACTAGCTTGTATTTCTCTTGAGTGAGTGAATCCATGAAGCTTGCTAGAGTTGGCATTTTCCAACTTCGAAGTGTTAACTTGCTGGAGTGGAATGTACTCACAAAAATTAAGAACTCTAACCCCAACTTTGAAAAGATGGAAAAAATCAACTAGTCCTCTTTCTTCTCAATGCCACATTGCTCCAGCTGCAACACAAGTGACTTAAACTTGGTGAATAAGTCTTGGATAGTGTCAAAGTGCATTGGCCTCAAGCTAATGAGCTCGTTCTCAAGCTGGTGGCTTCTTAGTTCATCAGTTTTCACAAACAATGACTCTAGTTTTACCTAGAATTCATTGTGTGTGGTTAAATTGTCTATGTGGAACGAGATATCTCTTGATATTCTCAGACACAACAATCCATATGCTTCATCCAATCTGTTGAAGTACTTGGCTTTCTCAACAACAAAGTTTAGCTCCACCTCTGTGCCCATGGTAACTTTGTAAAAGCCTTTGGCTCTCAATTGAATCACCATATATGCCTTCCAATTGAAGAATTTGAAATGTTTTAGCAATATGTGGGTAGCTTCCATTTGTGCCTGCACTAATGGTGGTGAAATTGTTGAATGTCCTGCAAAACAACTCAATTTTATCTGGAATTTCTCTAAAATGCAGCCCAAACACACTCTGAATTGATCTACAACTCAATAAAATCCAACAATATATGATACCATGTGAAAAATTAAACCCATTGTAATATATAGGAGTGTTAGAGAAACTCACAAATCAAATTTGGTGCAAACCTAGCAAAAAAACCATTAATTAAGAAGCAATTTTCACACACAATGTGAACAAAAACAGGTTATATGTTGATTGTCTAACATAAAAATATGTTAGTAACATTTTTATATTACATCATAAGAGTTTCATGAGGCTTTGGGATCCCATTGTGACTGTACAAGTGAAAATTGCCAAATTGGCATCAATCCCCCCTAGGTGGGCCAATCACACTCCAAATCAGCACAAACAAACACAAATTGCGTTGTGGATGTGGCTGAGATGATTTGGGGCAATTATTACACCTTGGCATGCGTGGGTGTGGAAATCTAGGTGGTTTAGAGCCTCTAGGTGGCATTAAATGCACCAAATCAAGCCAAAAATGGACAAAATCCACCTCTAGCGCTCATAGTCAACCAATATATCCACATTCAATGAATGGGAGTGCACCAACAATTATGAGGATGCACATGTGGCTGGCTGACTAAGCTGGAGTGCTCATGTGGGTGTAAATGCCTCAATTTGACTAGCTATTGGTCCAACTAAGCACCCTAAGTCCACCACCATAGTGTATTAATTCACAATGCAATAAAATTGACTAAGGAATGAAAATAAGGTACTAATGTATGGATTACTGTTCTAACAATATTCAAGCCATCCATGCACGTATTAAAGAATCCCAAGGTCGATAGAATATTTATGTTGATGCGCATAGAATATTTATGTTGATGCGCACAGGATGGACATGAATTATGTGGTCAGGGATAGATTCTTCTTATGGGTGAGGTCACAAAAGGGCTCTATCAAATTTGTAAAGGGATCCAAATTGTCTCCACAAGTGAGATCCTAGCTAAATTACTCCGTAGACAAATAATTATGCACATGAAAGATCTAAACCATAAGTATCATAAATTTTTCTTAATCATATGATATATCCATGATCCAGACAATAGAATATTACACAAATAGCATATCTATACATCTATAATCCATATTTTAAAGCAAATCACACTACGATAATTAATAATCAAAATCCATTAACTGTAAAATACTAGTTTTCAAAGGTTGAAGTAAAACCGCAATTTGAATTTGTTGTCAAATATCTACCTCAAATCTTTTCTTGAATTTCCAATCACAAAAGGTGGCATCGGATTCAACCCTACTATGCCCAATGGTTACTCTTCTTCCCTAGGGATCGCTGAGCTATGATGGGGTTATCGATACTCTACTAGCCAATGAACTATGATGTCAGTCTCAATAGTGTACGAAATCCCCTTACATTGCATTAATTATCCCCTTGGGTATCTCCCTAAGTACCATATATTATACTCCATATGTACATTACATCCAATCCTCCTTCACATGTTTCATCTTCGAAACATGGGAGGAATCCATGTAATATAATCTACTAAGAAATGTAGCCTATTGGTACCAAGCATTAGCATCCATCCATCCTAGTGAAATGTGGACATGGGGTCAAACTACTTTCTTGCCACCTTGATCTTAATTATAGTTGCTCCTTTTGTTCCACGGTGTCACTACATTACTTTGATATCTCCATGCATTTCTTTTAGTTCTATGTGTTACTCCACCATTCTTGTTCCATGTATGTCCATAATAATTTTTACAATGACCACAACCTTTTCCTAATGACTATTATTTCTTTAGGTGGTGTGGGTGGTGATATATAAAAACCTTATATATTGCTCCTTTGGTCTTTGACTCTTAACCATGTGTTTCCTTTGAGTCATGTATCCCTTTGAATTTTTTTATTGTTTTTATGCCCTTCCTGGAGATTTTCTTCATGTGCTTTTGTAGACACTATTTATGATTCAAACTTGGACTCTTCATATATTGTCTATAAATACTTCAACTATTTTACCTGCAAGGGATTCTTTATGTTCCCCCTTGATCCCTTGTTGTTTAGTAAGAGAAATATCATGCAATGTAATTTTACTCTTCTTATACAAAAGCTTCATAAATGTCTTTTGCACATTAGTATTAATTGTTCCAACTAATTCAAATACCATGAAAATATGAATGCAACACATATTTATCCATAGTAATATTCATATCTTTAAAAATTATACATTTTCACCCCCAACCTCAATGTACTTTGAATATTATATCTTGGCACCTACTACCTTTTTTCCAAATTAACATTGATAAAATTATGCTTGCTACTAGGGTTTATAGAAGTAAAACAATTTCTTGTTGAATACATCTAGATACTTGTAATAGGAAGTTTGTGCATGAAAATAAAACCCTAGCACTTTCTTGATCCATCTTTGTATCTTGAGACCGCCTACCCAAAAATATTTGATCATATGCTTTATCCAAAAGCTGTAATATCTCCTCAAAGCAAAATGCTTGAACCCATATGGATACTTTATCTACTAGGTTATCATATAGTATGATCGTTCCACCATCACTCATTTTTCTTATAATATTTAATTCATTTTTGTATAATAGGGAAATTAGAAATTTCTATGAAATGCATTTTTCTTATAATAAAAGCTACAACCAAAACTAGGGTTTTAAATAAATAACTTACTTTTCAATGTAGCTCTTTTGCTAAGTGATGGTTTTGAGGTGGCAAATTCAAAATGATCATAGATCCCTCATTATTGATCATAATGTTTATTATGACCATAAAATTTAAATTCCATAGCGATTCCACATCTATTTGAGTTGGTTTGATGGAAATATAGGTGCTTTAGAAAAATATATATGATCTACAAACCATATTCTCATAATCGGAAAGAAAAAAAAAACCCTTAAAATTGTGGATTTTGAATCAATAATAACTCCACTTCCCATTTTATAATGTGGACAATATTTTTTTGAAATTGTGTGTTTTCTCGAGAGAAACTTAGATATAATTGGTTTCTTCAAATTCTACATAGAAAGTTTTAGAAATACATACGAATACCATTGTCCTATTTTTTCCTTCAAAAATATGCAAAAATAAAGAAAAAAATCCTCCACTTTTGGGCCCAAGAAAGGGCTCTGATACCAAACATTATGAACCTTAATAAATTTGAATATAGAATATAGAGAACAAAATAGATCCACACAATAAATAAAAATATAATGAACACAATAATGTAGAGAATATGCTTAGGTTAGGGCAACACCATCAATTATTTCATATGTAAGGAATTAGTCCACAAGGCATACTTTATATGAATATTACAGCGAATACCCATCTTATTCAATACAATAAAACTCATGTTTATTTATGGTTTCTCACTAGTATCCATATGCAAACTAGCCCTTATTATTATTATATCATTTCTCAAACTAGCCCTTATTATTATTATATTATTTCTTCTAACCAACTAGTGGGAATATTTATTACCTACCAACTACCAAGTGGGCCTATTCACATTACATTCATAATACCCTTGGGTACCTTCCAATGTACCCCATATTATGCTCCTAAGGTAAATTACAGATGAAATTTGAAATGATGGACTTAAGACTTTTTTATTATTTTATTGGCCACCAAGTCTTATAAACCAGGGAAGGAATTTACCTTTCCCAATATAGGTATGAATGTGGCATTCTTTACTTCTTTCACATGGCAGATTCCAAACTAGACCCATATCCCATCCAATCTACAATCAAACTTGTTGACACATATACTACACTTGAAGTATATCCTAGATGTGACATTGTACCATAAGTTAGTCGGTATCCTTTTTGCATTTGATTCATACCCATTCGGATATTTCCCTTATCATTAGTCATGTTTCCTAGCATATTCAAACACCCCATGAGAGACATCAGAAAGAAACAAAAAAGAATACTTCAGTATGTGGGATCCAATTCAATTTGGAATACATTATAGTTTAAGGGGAACTCCTTCGTTGGTTGGTCTCATTGATTCTAGTTGGATGGTGACCCTAATTGTCAAAAGTTTATTGCATGTTATTTTCTAATCTTGGTTCCAAACCTATCTCTTAGGATTGTAAGAAGCAACAATCCCTTTCTCTTTATTTAGTAGAAGAAGATTATTGAGAATCAGTTAATGTAATTCAAGAATCCTTGTGGCTTTGATAGAACCTTTCAAAGTTTGGATTCTAGAAGCGGCATTCGACCACACTCTAGTGTTCATATCATAATGCCATCAAGCTCGCCAAATATCTAGTTTAACATCAACAAAGCAAAAACATTGAAATACACATGAAATTCATCGTAAATATTATTCAATATCACATTATCAAAGTGTTATTTTCCCTATAAATTATCAACTCAGTAGACATTCTCACAAAGTCTCATACAAAAGAAAAGTTTTTCAGAAGTTAATCTATGTTAGGATTTTAGGAATTTTCCATGAAAAGGGGGATGGGATCCTAGTGTGTCACATTTTAAAATCCTTCAATCCAATCCCAAGTTCTTATTAAGAGGGGATGTTAGGATATTTAAACACATAGAGTTAGTTAATACCAAGTTTCCATAATGTTTCATTAGGTAAAGTGTGTTTCTTTAGTGTGAATTGTAGTTATCTACTCTAACATACATTATTATGTTATGGGCATTTAGTGATCTAACAATTCATCTTCTCCTTTATACTATTGTCTATATTGATATGTGGCTTAGAACCTAATTGGTCCATTGTCTTTATTTAAGTAGAATGGAGGGTCATTTGTTGATGATCAATTGTGAGACAATCATACATAAAATACTTTCCTTTTACATCAATATATTGTCTCAAGGGATGAATGTGTTGAACCTATATGATTATTGTTTCATTGTATTGGCATCAAGTCATAGCTCAATATTCCTTTCCCGCAATTATATTTTAATACCTTTTAGTTATGTGAAACTCTTTAGAAATAAGTCTTCATGCTCCTTGATTAGGTTTACAATCTCAGGTATTGTATGTTCATCCCAATACTCTCCAAGAGATGTCAGATTTGGTTTTTACACACTCTAAATGTTAAAGTTTTTTGCACTTCAGGGGTTGTGTATAAGATGCATTGCCTTCCTTCTTCTTATGTTACACAGTCCTAGACCCTTTTGACTCTTTATATGAGAGATCCCTTAGATTCTCTAAATCATCAACATCCTCCTCATCATTATCAATATTTATACAATATAGAGGAGACTCCATCTTCTTGATATATATCTTATGGAAAACTAATTCATGATAGTAAGTATAGATAGGAGGGTTAATCAAGTTCCACAAATTATTAATGAACAAAATTTCCTTAATCAATTTTAATTTTGCGGTGACTTCAATTGATTCCCCCCTAAAACAAAAGTCTTCACAGAATTAGGTTTGAAGTGCCTCCCAACTCCTAGCCTATCATTGGGTTTCTTCATGTAAATACTAGGCTTTTGGAATAGGTCCTAGACCATGAAAAAATGGACCGATAGGTTAGACTATAAACCTTCCTCCTTCCATTTATGGGTACAATGTTCCACATAAAAAAAGGATTTGTATCTCCATAAAATACTTTTATAACCATAATATCTTTGCATTTTTCAAGTATTATAGTTAGATAGTCACATTTCAGAAAAAGAACAAACTTATGGATCGGGGATGTCTACATTAAGGGCCAATCAGGAAGATATTCATTATGCATATCCCATCATCTAGTTGGATTACCTCATAGCACGATATCCAAAATACGAATTAAATGTTCTTATGCAAATATACAAGTCATATTTTCCAAAAAATATCTAATGTTGAGATCTTGTCATATGTAGGAAGTCCTTGTAACTTTGTCCCCTTCAACTATTTTGATTTAACAGTTGTGCGACACCTATAATAAATCTCATGTCTCTTATTTTTCCATTCATTCATAAAGATTCATTGTCAAAAAAATTTATGTATTTGTAACTTTGAAATGTATTCATCTGTATATCTTATGTATTGTACCCCGATGTTTATTCCGGGAAGTGTCTGTAATGTATTTGAGTCATGTCATGCGTCGATGTTCCTATCGGGAGATTCAATAATGTAAACAAGTCATGTAAAGTCATTTTGGGTAACCCTCCTATTGATCAAGGGTTAAAGTCCCTGCAGTTGTGGGGCCCTAGGGTTATTAGACTCTCCTAGAGAAGTCGGCCCTAGTGAGTTATTGTCAAGTCAGGAATTAGTATAAATAGAGAGTGAGCCTCTCTATTTAACACACATTCACTCACACTCAGTTGTAGCACATAACTGAGAGAGAAGAATTTGCTGGGACAAGAGAGAGAGAGAGTACTGCTATCGGGAGATCATCTTACTGTTTTGGGGTTTTTCTTTTGGTGTTGATTCTATGTCTGAGGAAGTTGCAGGGGTTTTCTCCTTTATGGTTTCCTTAAGGAAAAACATTGTGTTCATTGTCTCTTATGTTTGATTGTTGTGCTTTTTATTCTCTCAGTTAAATATCCTAATATAATGCTAGCTTAAATGATAAAAATATAACAAAAAGACTGGATAGTCCTCCAACTAACTGACCCATCTACTATAGGATTGGCATAATCTTCCCTTTTCCTAGTAGTAAAGTTGTAAATTTGATCCAAGGCATCACTTTCCATAGCATTCATAGTAATATCTATATACATGGGTCCTTGAAAATATTAAAGAGGTTGAGTTATTTTCATACCGTTAGCTTCAAAGGCCATAGTATCCCTTTTCAAACCAATTCCAACATAGTTTGGAAAAGATGAATCAATTCTTAACGGTGTTGAATATGAGTCGTTGCCTATCATAAAGATTTTATATTGATTAGAAATATGGAATTGTATAGGAGAATATACCATTTGATGGTTTCCCATAGCTTCCAAATATTTCATTGGAAGTATGTTAATATTTGATCCAAGGTCTAACATCATGCCCTTAATGTCATACTCATCTACCTAGGCATCCAACTCAAATTCCTTTCAAATTCTCTTTTTTTTTTATTTTAACTATATGAGATTTTCTTTCTAGGATATTAGCATAAATAGACACCTCTTCTTCATCTCTAGATATTGTTCAAATGGTTTATTTCAACTTTCTGGTCAAGCCTTCATCTTCTAATATATCATGAAACAATGTAACCCAGAAATCAAGAACTTTCCTAAAATTACCCCATGGTTATGGAGGAATTGATCTTAAACTATGCTCCTTGGGTATTTTCACAACTCTAGGGTATGACAATTCTAATATATACCATGGAACATTTCTGCAATATTCTATAAAATCTCCTTTTGTTGTATTCGATCAAACTTGGGTGATTGCATGCCTTCTTTCTGCTTCTTTAGAAGTCTAATATTGTTATTGTCATCACTAGTCTAGGCTCCTTCATGAGTGACAAAATTGATTTTTGGGCCTACTTCCTCATTACCATTATTGGGTTCTTAGTTGATTAGGATTGTCGATTTATGCCTTTCCCTATCCTCCCATTTCAAAATTTGTTCTAGGAACTTTTCAAAACTATGGGTATTCACCCTACAATAGGAACACCATGGTCATCTAAGTAAATGGAAATATTGATCAAGGTGACCTACCTCATTACAGATTTAGTAGAATATAATCCCACCTCTTTTGTCAATTATTACTCCTCGATAATCACATCCTCTTTCACGGCCTCCTCCTCCTTAAGGTTGTGAATTGTCAGTTACCCTAAATGCAATACATTCCAATATATTCATGAGGGCATCCAAGGCTCTACATTTATTTATGTTGTGAGTGGAGGCACCACAAAATTCACGATACACCATTTAGGAGTTGAGGAATACTTCTAAAAGACATGGTAATGCTTGGCATGGTGTCCATATGTTTTGTAAATATCACAAAACTCTCTAGGCTATTAGTTTTGCACATTTGGGAAATCATGATAATGTACTATCCCATGAAATGGAGTCGAGGTATCCTCTTATGCAACTCCTACAAATGTTCTTCCTAGATTTAAATCGAGGCCCCATTGTCAACCATAGACATTTAGAGGAATGGTTTATGTATGGCATACATCCCATGCACCACACTTGCTCATGACCTAACTTTGGGGTTGATAAGTCCTTAATCTTCTCGATGAGGGAAATCATCCGAGGCTAAACTTGCAACAAGTAAAACCCTACTATAGGTTCCAAATCTCTAGTTCCTCGTGGATACTTAGCTATAGCCTCAATGTCCATAGCTTGCTCCAATGCAGCTCTAGGTGTATCAATTATATTTTGCATCAAAGGGATTCTATCCAGTGGCAATAATACCTTAGTAATCCATTCTTTGTGATGAATATAATGAATGGGAGATGAAATTTTACCTATCACATCTTGAATCCTCTACGCATACTCCCAATTAGACTCTCCTTCATATTTTTTAATTTCCTTTCATTATGTTATTCTGTGTTGTTTTGACTTATGTAACTAAAATTATGAGAATATTTGTTACTTTACCTCTTGCAAGGTGGGATGTGGAACATTAATAAACATTTCACAAGCTACATATACCATTGTACAGATCAACCTCTCAAAGTTGTTTATAATTATACTAAATTAGAGGCATCGTAAGCCCCCCTTTGATCTACAAATGGATTCACATATAAATCAATGTTGTTATACATCTTCTTGAACTCTTTACCCCAAAAATTTATTTATCGCATAAGGGATCCACCATGAGCCCCAACCACCATGACAAATTTAGATCCTACCAAAACAAACCCTCTAGGACCTAGTTGTGAAATCATATTTGAACCCTCAACTGAAACTAAACTATTACTACTACTCTAGTTACTACTTAACAAGATTGAACTAAAACCACTACTAATTTCTCCTACTATTTTTGCAAATTGAACATTGCTACTACTACTAATATGATTATGCAAAGTAAAAATTTAGAAAAATTTAGAAAAAGAAAACATTGTATCATTCAAATGCACTAAGGGAGTGGTTGAGACTATAATGGATCCATTGCTTTCAAGTATCCTTTCCATAACTTGTGGGTGGGTTGTGCTTCTTTAAGTACCTTTGTGCATCCTCAAAGACATTATTCATATCATTATGCTTTCCATTCTTAGCTAGTTCAGGTAGCTCCTATTGTTCTGCAACCTCTAGTAGGGTCGGATTTACACGATTGGCTTCAATAACAATTTCCCTCACACTGACCTCATTATTTATTTCCTCTATTTCCATAGACACTCCCTCTCCCAATATTCATTTAGAAAGGATTTATTCCATTGTAGTTCCTCTCTCTTTTAACTAGGATTTATCCAACTCTTCATGTTTCATTAATTTCTGCAACTTATCCATTCTTTCATCATCAGTTCCTTATTCACTCATATCCTTCTACAACTTCTCACTCCACTTCCTCACTACTCTCATTTTGTTTTTCCACCATTTCTCTCCAATAGTTTACCTTCTCAAATCTCACTCATCCCTTGTACTATCTTCATAATCCCACCCATCATACTAACCCTTCATGTTACACAACTTACTAATATCATTTTCAGCCACTCCCCCATGGTGTATAGTATTTACTTGGGCATACAAATTTGATTAAAATGATAAAATTCCTTCCACCGGTGTACCCAACACCAAAGATAGATGAGGGAAAACTTTAAGGGATGAACATAACTTCATGCATACTATTTAATTATAATTATACTACTATTAAGGAAAATATATTACCATGTGGCATTCCATGGCATAAATAATATTAAAACCTATTATACATAAATAAAAAAGCATATTCAACTTTCATATATATTGTGCAATAGTTTGAAAGGGAGATACCAAAACAACTTTATGTCATCAATATCTCTCAATCGTAAACAAGAAACACCTTTATAAAATGTAGGGAAATAACATCCCACAACTAGAGATCCAAACAAATAACCCCATTTGTTACAATATTCCAACCAACCAATACCCTATCACTCATTATCCATCTAGAAATTAGATATCTAACCCCATCCCCTAAACTTTTGCAGGGTTTAATACAAAAATAATGGTTAATCTTGACGACATCAAGATAGTTGTATTCTTGTCAATCCACTTCGGTGCATTAATATCTTATTTAACCTCTATCCATTGACTTGCACCACATCCTACTCTTCCCACATTCTTTGTACCTCTTGCACAAATCCATGTGCATTATTTGTTCTATCTATATTCTACAATCTTTCTTTCAAAAATGAAGGGGCCAAGACATAAATATACAAGATAGGGTTAGACTAGAGTTTACTCATGGTTTGATATAATCATGCTATAAAAGTTCTAAGGAGATGCATTATATGATTATTAGTTCTTGTATTTACACTTTTTTTTCCCTAGCCAATGCAACAATGGCAATGTCACAACTTTTTATGTATGAGTGTTGCATGGGAATGAAGAATACATTGAACCTTAAAATTTAATGTTCAATAGAAGAAGAAGCCTTTGTGTGTCATGTTCGAAAATATCATGAGTAAGGTAGGATTTATTATCCATTTGGGCTATGACAATTAATTTGTATATGGTTTAGGCATACATTTGTTAACATATGTGTGACCTCGTTGACAAGTAAGGGATTTGGTTTTAGTTAAAATGTGCTCGTCTCTATCTATTTTAAACATTATTTGGGGACAATGTTAGATCGTGGAATGTTGGAAAATATTTTGGTAGAGACAGAGGTCATGTGTTCAATCCTTGGTGATATTTTCTTTAGACACCAACCATCCTCCCTTATCTCCATTTGATAACCTTTTTCATGTCAACAAGTCCAAGCTAATTAATCCCTTTGTGATTTTTACTTTCTCAAGCTCTCTCGTGTACCTAATGATCTAGTTAAATTATGTTCTATTATTATTTTGGGTCCATATATGTGGAAGGGATGCTCTAACTACTTAGATATCTTATTGCAAGGACTATCCTACATGACTAGGTGTTGGGCAGATTAATTGCTTATTAAAACAATCAATTCACAACATAAATTATCAATCTAGGGTAGCGTATGTTTATTTCAAGGTTATCATGCAAAGTCCATGCATGCCACAATTTCCTCTTCTAGCATTGGTAATCTAAATGCATTGTAGTAAAGTAAATCACACAACATAAAATTAAATTGAAGAAAGTAAATACTAAAAATAAATTCACATTGTATGGAAAAATAAATTCATACTCACTCTTGCATAATTGAAACACACTCACACTTGCAGGAAACTAAATCACACTCACACTGTGGTTGCAACCATGTTAATCTATGAATATAACACACTTGCATTAATAAAGAAACTTGAATTAAAATTACATCTACAAAAATAATGAATCAAAAGGAAATGAGTTTTATGCTAAACAATAAGAATGAGTTAGTCTAATTACAAATTATGAAACTGAAAGAACTACAATCTACACCAACAAAAGAGAAAGAAATTAAAGAATTGCAATCTATATTACAAAAGAGATAAAAAGAAATATAATTCTTATTCCATCACAAATTGGACTTGTTGCTCTAAAATTCCTCCCCTTGGAATGGAGAATAAACTCTTATTTATACATGAATTTTCCATAAAAAATAATAAATGAAGATCCAAAATATCCTCACCAAATTACTAATGAATTGGATATCAAAATCAACTCAAATCTAATCTGAAATCCTTTGCTAACCTTCATGCTATTTAGGATGCATTTGAAGTCAAATTCGAATTAAGAGATGTGACTCATCATAACATACCCAAAACTCATCATAAGTGACTCTTAATAGCATTTAACTTGTTGGGTCCATCATATATTACATGGAGGTCTTCAAATATTTGTAAATAAACAAAATATGCACTCTCATCCACCGCCAACTTGTCCCTTTTATATTCAAATAATTTAACATCATAATTTGAGACATATAAGAAGAATGGAAATAATGGATTTATAAATTCCATCACCCCTAATGAATATTTTCCTTCATGGTGGCTTTGTGGAGTAGCAGAAACATGAGTAACAGCAATAGTAATGACTTAATAATCCATCATATAAAAAATATCAAGTATCCACTTTCGTTGATCTTCAACCATATGATTTGCGGCAAATATCCTAGAGGAACGACAACTGGCATGGAGTTGGTTCTGCAAAAATCATCAAACTCATCCATGTTTCAAAGATAAGTTCAAAATATGTTATTTTTCCAATGTTTAATCATGATTCACATGAAATACTAATGAAATACAAATGGAAACCATCTTAGGTATAAATCCCATAAATAATCATAAAATGGATTAATAAGCATTAATACAAGGTCATGGGAATGCAAGAAGGGATTAAAAGTAGGGAAAATGTAGTATAAAAGAGGGACATTTCCACGGCCCAATATCACCCCCAAACTGAATATGTTGCAAGTCCTCATGCAACCCAATACTTTTGTATCAACCAAGTTGTAAGGAATCCCATTTTTCAATGCACACTAACCAAAAACCATTTATGTGACACTTACATGCTTGTCCAACTTATAAAAGACAATAGTTCCCAAAAGAACCTTGAAATCTCTTAAAAACAATGGTTGTTGCACTTCTCATGAAAGGACAATCTTAAAACATGTCATCATTATCAAATCATGGATAGAACAAGTGATGATTTCTCAATACAAGGTCATGTAGATCATCATATCAATCATATGCTCAGTTTTCATAGCTAACAAACTTCTAAAATTAGTTCTCAAGTGATACTGAAATATTGTTGAAACACTGTTGAAACATTGTTGAAACACTGCTGAAACAGTGTTGAAACATTGTTGAAACACCACATTTTCTCACAAAGTACAAAGTATATTTTTTTGAAATTTTGCAAGCATGTTCATATTAATCCCATGCTTCACCATACCAAAAACCAACATCAAACAAGCTTACCAATTTCAAGATATAAGCAAAAAATTCACTACAGGTTTGTATCAACAGTTGTCTTAGCAACCTTCCTGAACCAATTTCTCACAAACTAAAAGTTTTTTTTTATTAAATTTTGAAAGTAATTTTTTATTAGTCCAGTGCATCTCCAAACCAAATATTAGAGAAACCCACATCACGGGTTTTGAGAAAAATGTAAAATGGTTGTAGGTGATGATGTCCATTTTTTTGAAAATCATGCATTGGATTAAGTTGAAACTCGTTGAGTTTGTTCTTCCTGATGTAATGCTTGTCTCCTCAAAATTTCATGAAAAAATAGTTTACCATTTGCAATATATCCTCAGTTCAATTTCTGCACTTTTGCGCTAAAAATGTGGACAAATGAGAAATAAAATGTGAATTTGATGGAAAAGTTTGTTTTGAGCATCCACAATAAATTATAAAATGGTTATTGGCTATGAACTTGACAAAGAATGAAACAACCACTCCCCCAAACTGAAAATAGAGCATGTCCACATGCATCTTTTCTTGGCAATAGACCAATATTGGGAGTAATCATTACCTTAATGTTGTTAAGATAAACTTCACATCGGACCTTGAAAAAGACGCTACAGGATTGCCATTGTGCATGCATTAATGCCCAATTTTCAGAGCTCAAATTAGAGTTATATCATTCGATCCAAATACAAGGTTTATTTCTGCAATAGGTCGAGTATGCAATATAGAAAGAAAAAAAACATAAACGTTGTGCAAAAACATTTGTGTGCTTCCATAGAGAAGAAATATTGCTGTTATATGCAGTGTATGCAATTGATAACTAAAACATATTCCAATTATACCTTTAGTCTCCTAACATTTCCAATTTTCTCTTATTGAAGAAACAACTCTGAATAACACTCAACTCTCCATTGTGTTATCATTTATGCTTTGAAAACCTTTTCTCCAACAAAATTAAATTCAGTGACCTCCTTTAGATATGCTCACAACAAGTCATGTTGCAGATCACTATTACCCTTGGAAGGATATATTAAACCGACTTGGGCCTAAAGAAAATAAAATTTTGAGGCTAATGATTAAGCACAAGAGATTCCATTAATCACATCTTCGAATAATCCATTATACAATTGAATTCCTTTATTCATATTTTCATGGGCTTGTTGTAATTTGAATGCCAATAACCATGGGGCAACTCTCACATCAAATTCTGAAAATGTAAATGAAAAAACTGTTAAAATTGGAGTTGCGAAAACTAAACTGCTCATGGTGGCTAAAACCAATGTATGCATTATTGGATGGTAAAGATGAGCCAAGGAACTCATACCTTTCTTTTATGGAAACATATACATAAGCTAGAAATGATGATCGTTGTTTGAAATGGTTGTAATGACAAGAAAAACAAAGATGAAAGATACACATAATCGTGTTCTCAACATGCCATCATCATACTATTCAAAACATTATTGATATGGAATTCTAGATTTTTTCAAATGTTGCTACAATGTCTGAATACAAGGTTTGATTGTGTTTTCCATTTGTGGCAACAAGTAACCATGATGTTGCATTTACCATATGTATAAAATGGTGGACAATCCATATACCATGTAAAATGTAGCTCTCAATAAATCTGACTTCTGAATATGTGAGCAATCCTATGCATCAGTGAATCATGCAAACAAATCAAAGAAATCATACATATGTTTTCCACCTTGTGTGTATGACAGCATGCTCTTGTGAAGGAATGGATTCTACATCAACTTTTTATGTCTGTTGGAGCAGGGTCCCACAGCTACAGGAAAATTTGCTACATCGGGACAGGAAAGTCAAAGAAGACAGTACCTGAGCGGCTGAGAAGAGAGAGCTCAACCACTGCACTTAAGGCAGTGGCAAAGACAGGAGGGCTCAGCTACCCTCATAAAGGAAAAGGAGCAACGGGCCAAGGTATTGAAGATACAGGACAGTAGGAAGCGGTGCCCATACCCACGATCAGCGCCGGGAAGCATGGACGACTGCAGAAAGCTGTGGTATGATGGTAAGCGGCAGCCCACAGTACATATGCGCCGACTGTCACAGTTAGGGTTTTTGGGTTACTGTTGGGAAAGGCCCACAGTTTTGTAATGGTGAGACCTTCAGGCCGCCTATATAAGCATGTATTTTGTAATGTAAAAGGTTAGACAATTGGGTAGCTGCTTAGACAGTCAGATGTGGAGTAGCCATTGAGTCATTTAGCTAGCCAAGTGTCTCTAGAGTCTCAGTATTGTAAGAGTTAAGCTCTGGTCCTGTTAATCCATCTGTATTATCTTACTGTAACCAGTAGCTGGCTCCTTGAGCATGTATGTAACAATCCGCAGGGATTGAACAATCCGTGGGGATTGAGAGAAAGAGAGAGAGAGAGAGAGGAAGAGTATATTGTAAGAGAAGGCAATATAAGAGAAGAGATCTAAGAGAGAAGGGCTCCCGGTTGTGTGCGCGGAGTTTCCCAGAAGATCTCAAGGATGCATATCAAGTTGCAGCGGAACTGTGTTTACTCTCTCAAGATATAATATAAAACCAGTTCCTGTGGATGTAGCTTCCCCCCTGGAGGTGAACCACGTAAAATCCGTGTGTTGTGCGACTATTTCATGTGTTTGTGCTTTACTTATGTGTTATCTGTTATCTGTTACTTGAATGTTGCTTATCAGTTGATGGACGTAGGTATGTGATGCTTCAGTTATAGCACATAGAGGGTTAGACGCAAGTTGAGGGTATCAAGTAGCACGTATATGAGTTATCAGTGCTTAGTTCATAACAGTTTGACAGTTACAGTGTTAAGTGACTCCGGTATATGAGTTCTGTGAGTTCAGCGTAGTTGATGTTAGCATGTTAAACTACAGAGGTCTAAGTGAAGTGGTTTAACTCTATTGTGAAGGTCAACGGAGTTAGTAGACCCAGGAAGGAGGTCGTAGGACCTTGAGAGCTGTTACGCATATTGAGCGTCATTATAGGACACATTATAGAATAGAAAGGTGATATCGCATCGTCTAGGGAGCTGCGGTGTGAGATATCATAGGGAAGGAGCTTAGTAGAAGAGTAAGTCTGCGCATCGCCAAAGAAGATGCGATGCGATAAGAGTCTGCTCCCTATCAGCGCCAGCTAGTAGGAGAGATCGCTTCCACAGAGAGATCCCACTGGCTAAGAAGAGTCGCGAGACCATAGGATGCTACAGAACCTGGTTGAAGACACTTGAGTCTTTAGCCACCCCATTTACGATCACTTCGGGTGAGACTTCAGGCCGCTCTGTGGTCTATCGACGAAAGGGCCAGTGAGCTAGGGGTTTTGTTGGTACAAGTAAAGTAAACCCGGGTCTGCCCAGTCAGAACCAACAAATGGTTCCGTTGCCGGCTTTGAAAACATTGACGAGCTAATGTTATGTTGGCATCCCACTAAAGAAGAACTCAACCAGTGGGTTGGGTCTAAGGAAAAAGAATTCGCTGCGACAGAAAACAAGAGTCCTAGACTGAGTACAGAGGATGGGTTACAAAAACATATCTTCATAGATCTGCATGAGATATTTTTTGCGACCTATGCAAACAAGTTGTATGACTGGTTATCAAAGTTGACTGATAAGAACATATTCAAGAAGAAAAGAAACATAGTCTGGACGCCGGAGCTGATCCAGACCGTGAAGAGCGTTGATAATCCCATTTCACGGAAAGTAGACTTCTGGCTTGCGAGTTTGCTGGAAGGCTTCATTACAGAGTTCGCAGTCGATCAAAGAAATATTTTCAGCGAAGCAGAGAGGTACTTCTTCAAAGGATATCGTGGTAAGTACCTAAGCTCTTTAAATTTGTTCATTAAGATGTTATTGCATGAAAAAGGAGTAATGGATTTATCCTCACATGAATAAGCTAAGTCAGTGTAATGTCACAAGAGTTTGAGAGTGATTTTGATGAAATTAGATGTACACATAGTGGTAAGAAATATAAAGTAGATTTCAGATCTTCTCTCTTTGAAAATAGTTCAGACAGAACTAGAGAAAAGAGTCACAGTAATACAGAGAGACCAGTAGGAGGTATCCCTTACCACCCTTATACCCCACAGAAAACAACTGGGACTCAGAGTAATCCCGTAGGAACTACATCTAGTAGTTCACATACAGTACATACTACCGCTACATCACCTACACCTACACTGCCAAGTGGTAGTAATACAGCAAATCAGCATCCACCATGTAGAAACAGAATGGGGGATGACATGAAGTTACCTACCTTCAAGGGTACAGGGGCAAAAGACCCGGAACAGCATTGGTTCCTATGTGAAGCCGTATGGACCATTAAAGGAATCCAGGATGATAATATTAAACTTGTCCATTTGGTCACTACACTTAGAGACAGAGCTTTAACATGGTATATGAAGTATACAACAGCGCCAGCCAGAACGCTTGCACGGGTCAAGACCGCAATGATTAAAGAATTTAAGAAACCTAAGTCTGAGTCACAGTGTATCACAGAGCTTAAAGACATTAAACAGTTACCTACAAAGTCAGTATGGTACTTTGATCAGAAATTCAAAGCTCTTATTGACCAGGTTAGCTTTGAGTTTGCACCGGAGCAGCATAAAGAATGGTTCATTGCAGCACTACTTCCTCACATCAGAATTCCATTAGTGCAACAGAGACTCCGTACACAGGATGAAGCGTTGGAGATGGAAATGAAACTAGAGGCTTCACCTCTAGCTGAGACCAGTACGGGAATGACAAACCTGCAGAACCAATTAGCCAATCTCACGTTACAGATGCATGAGATTAAGAAAGGAAAAGAGATTGCACAAGAACTATGGTGTATAAAGTGTAAAGGACAGGGCCATACTAAGGATAATTATCCAGTATTTGTAGAGTATTTAGAAAATGGGGCTCCTAACCCATTGTTACAGACTCAAGGGCCGTGGTGTGAACTCTGCAGAACAAGAGGACATCGACCACTGGAATGACCTTTACTTCAGAAGTATGTACAAACCCCTAAGAACTTATATTGTAACTTCTATAAGTCAGTAGGTCATGATGAACATAATTGTCGAGCTTATGATCTTATGATAGAAAGAAAACATGACATATACAGAGTCCAGTCGGAAACACCAGGTCCAGCAGCAGGACCACAGCATGAAGAAGCTCATGTTGGTCGTGGAGGAGGATTCAGAGGACGAGGCCATGGAGGAGGCTTTGGCCATGGCCGTGGACCTATTACTTGTTACAATTGTGGAATTGTAGGACATTATGCTAGGGACTGTCAGAACCCTAGTACGACATGTAAGTATTGCAAGTCCTATGAGCATATTATAGAAGAGTGTCCGATCTTGATAGCCAAGATTAGGGACCCTAAGCCAGCAGTAAACCAAAACATTCAGCTTATTACTGCTGATCAGAAAGAGCCAGAACCAAGAGTCCATATTGTGACTCACGGCGGTGCTTCTACTAGTATCACATCACAGGATGACGCAAAGAACACAGGTCCGGAGTGGGTGTGTAAAGCAACTTATAAATCAACACCACTCGACCTACAGAAGAACAAAGAAACGTTTCAGCAAGAAAAAAATTTCTTTACTGAACCTACAGCATCGGGATCGCAGGTACTTCCTTGTAGGGACGTACCGCAGCAAACACCTTGTGGCGTTACTCCTATGCAGATATCGCAGGCTACCACATCGGGAAGGTGCGAAGAGGACGATTCGACAGGAAGTGTACAATCCTTCCTACGGAGTTTCTTGAAACTCGTTAGAAATGAGAAAGATATCGGAGAGCTTCAGCACATCATAGATCAGTGTCAGCCATCTTCTTCCGTGAACAGTGCGCAGCGTACTGCTCATAATATTATGGGACATACAAGAACAGGAAGAGAGATGAGACCCACAGCACAAATTGGATAATTTGAAATGGACGAGGTAATCCTAGATTTAGGATCAGAGGTAAATGTTCTGACTAAGCAGACATGGGAACAGATGGGTAGCCCTAAGTTAGCCAGATCGCCTATCCATCTGCGTTTAGCCAATCAGCAGCGGGTTTCACCACTGGGTCGATTACCGCAGGTGCCAGTTGATATTGACAGAGTTCGCATCTTTTTCGACTTTGAAGTTATAGAAATCATTGGCGACAGTAGACCATATCTAGATTTACTAGGTATTGATTGGGAAATCAATAACATGGCTGCTATCGACTTAAAGAAAAGACAAATGACCTTTGAGGATACACAGATCCGGGTCATCGTACCGTTGGATCCTTTTCAGGGTCCTCGCTATATTAAACCTATCCGAGCAGAGGAGGAGGCGCGTAACATGGAAATCCTTTATCAGATGACTGCTAATCAGAGTTATTACATCAACCCTACCGCAGAAGGAAATATCAGTTGGCGATGCGATAGCTCATGCGCATCAGATTCGGAGGTTGGTTTAGAAAATTGGCAGAATAGACTTTACGAAGTCTCATCTCACAGATGTGCGTTTATGACTAAGTCACTGCGTCGGATTGGCACCAAGAGTATTGACATTCCATCATTTCATGGCCTAGCGGATGTCAATGACTTTTTACAGTAGTTTGAACAAGAAATTCCTCAAGAGCAAAGGATGACAACTATGGACCTTGCAGTAAAAGCCACACCTGCAAGATGGTGGCACACACATAAAGAACATATCGCATCATGGGATGATCTTAAGAGACTGATGGCGATCATATTTTCTAATGACAAGGAGCCTTTACAGCAGAAATACACAGAAGAGAGTGACCCCAGGTCACATATTCAGATTTGCGAACAGAGTTGGTCAGCAATTCCAGGGGATGAATGGGTTCTCCTATTCATTCACACTTTAGACGCAGTGCCAAGGAATTGGTACACGGAGATAGAATTGCGCAGAGGAACCATCACATGGCCACTTATGATAGACAGCTTTCTACTCACTTTCACTTTTGACTCTGAGTATCCAAGCATTGATTAGGCCCTAGGTGTTATAAAAACCAAGATATTTGATGACTGTACCCAATCAGTGTCTGTTCAGTCGGATTGGGCTATCCAGTTAGAAGATGCACTTCAGTGTTACAACTTCGCAGCAAAGCCAGATGATGAGGATGAGAATCCTCGCAGTGTCAACATTCCCGAGTCAGAAGGGACTCGCAATGTTGATGGACCAAAACTCGAGATTCCAGCTATCACAGACCCTATCAAGATTAAAAAGATCAATATTGGCACAGAAACAAAACCAAATTTTGCCTCTATTGGAGACTATTGGGATGATGAAACAGTAGGACACATCGCAGATCTCTTACATCACTATCAGGACCTATTTCCCACTAAGTTCACAGAGATGAAGGGAATAGTAGGAGATTTGGGAGTCATGCACATACCATTGAAAGAGGATGCTAGGCCAGTTAAACAGCGTCCATACAGATTGAATCACCACTATAAAGAAAAAGTTAAGGATGAGATCGATAAGATGCTAGCATAAGGCATCATTGAACCTGTAGAAGAGAGCGAATGGGTTAGTCCCATGGTCGTGCAAAAAAAGAAAACCAAAGGAGAAATCAAGATTTGTGTCGACCTGCGCAAACTCAACGACGCATCACTTCATGACCCATTTCCAACACCTTTTACTGATGAATTTTTAGACAATGTGGGAGGACAGGAGGTCTACTCCTTCACTAATGGCTTTTCAGGCTATCACCAGATCAGAATCCATTCAGAGGATCAACATAAGACCACCTTTGCGACAGAATGGGGCTCATTCCAGTATACGGTAATGCCCTTTGGCCTTAAAAATGCACCAGCTATCTTTTCTAGAGTAGTAGTTGCTGTATTCAAGGAATACATCCATAAATTCTTAGAATTCTATTTTGATGATTGGACTGTATTTGGATTAATCGACAAACATATAGGAGATTTAAGGCTCATGTTAGAGAAATGTAGGCAATATCAGATTTCTCTTAACTTGAAGAAATGTATATTATGTGCGTCATTTGGTATTTTGTTGGGTCATGTTGTTTGCACACAAGGCTTGATGGTAGATCCTACAAATATTGCCATCATTATACATCTCCCAGCACCCAACTCAGTCAAGCAATTAAGAATAGTGCTCGGTCATACCGGGTACTATAGAAAATTCATCAAAGGTTATGCAAAAATCACAGCACCTATGAAAAAGCTGTTAAAGAAAGACGTGAAATTCCTATGGAATGAGGAATGCCAGCAAAGTTTAGACACACTTAAAGAGAAGATGGTTAGAGCACCCATCTTAGTATTCCCATATTGGAACAAGCCATTTCATGTACATGTGGATGCATCTGGCATCGCACTGGGGATCGTCTTAACACAGCCAGGAGAAGGGGGTATCGATCACCCTATCGCGTACTCAAGCAGAAAGCTATCTACCGCGGAAAATAACTACACCACTACAGAAAGAGAAGGATTAGCTATGGTGTATTCTCTACAGAAGTTTAGGCACTACCTGTTGGGTGCCCCATTCAAGATTTTTACTAACCATTTTGCTTTAAAGTATTTGGTCAATAAACCAGTATTAGGAGGAAGGATCTGTAGATGGTTACTCTTATTTTAGGAGTATGATTTTGAAATTATTGTAAAACCAGGAAGATTAAATTCCGGACCTGATCATCTATCGCGAATAGATTCAGGAGAAGAACCAAGTAATTTAGAGGATAATCTTCCAGATGCGCAATTATTTTCTATCCAGATCGCAGATGAGTACTATGAGGATATTATTTACTTTCTCACTACAGGGTGGGCACCAGTTGACTTTACTAAGCAACAAAAGAAACAGTTAGTTGTGAGAGCAGCAGACTTCAATTTGATTGCAGGGCATCTATATAAGTTAGTTCCAGATGAAATCCTACGTAGATGTGTGATGCCGCACGAGAAAGAGACCATTATCAGAGAAGCACACTCAGGTATCGCAGGAGGTCATTTCACAGGAAAGCCGACTGCTCAGAAAATCATGACTGCAGGGTTATGGTGGCCTACTTTGCATAAATACACTAAGGAGTTTTGCAGATGTTGTGATATCTGCCAGAGGGTAGGAAAACCTTCGCAGAGAGATGAAATGTCGCTGCGACCATAGATTACGCTGCGGGCATTTGACAAGTGGGCTATAGATTTCGTGGGTCCTATCAACCCACCAGGGAAACGAACTGGTGCGAGATACATCATCACAGGAACAGAATACCTCACCAGGTGGGCGGAGGCAAAAGCAGTAAGGAATTGTGATGCTGCTACAGCTGCACAGTTCATCTTTGAAAACATTATAAGCAGATTTGGATGTCCAGTAATCTTGATGAGTGATCAAGGCACACATTTTCTAAACTGCACTATTGAGGACTTGACGGAGGAATTTCAGATCCAGCACCATAAGAGCACTCCCTACCATCCTCAAGCTAATGGTATGGTGGAGGCCTTTAACAAGATTCTAGAAAATGCTCTTACTAAGATCTGTGACAGCCAAAGAAATGATTGGAAACTCAGGGTTAATGCTGTATTATGGGCTTATAGGAATACATGCAAGAAACTCACAGGACACACACCATTCAGCTTGGTGTATGGACAAGAGGTTGTTATGCCTATGGAATATATTATTCCCAGTTTAAGATTTGCTCAAATTACCGAGATAGCTGATACAGATACGATGAATGAAAAACTAGTGCAAGTGCTTACCTTAGAAGAAGACAGATTCATCGTAGAATTTCATCAGAAAGTGCAGAAGGCATGAGAGAAAGCTTGGCATGACAGGCACATCAAGAGCAAGAGTTTTCAAATAGGAGACCTAGTGCTCCTATATGACAGTAAGTTTGTTAAGTTTCCAGGGAAGTTCAAGACGCATTGGTTGGTGCCATATCAGATTCAGTATGTTACAGAAGGAGGTGTCGTTCAGCTCAGCAAACTGAACGGGGAGCTTCTTCCCACTTTGATTAATGGTAGTAGAATTAATCTTTATAGTGATAGCCACTCCACCTCCCAGCCCTAACGTAGACAGTTTAAAAGGAGTGCAGATGCCCAGTGTAGTTGAAAGGAGGCATCGCACCGGTAATTAGTCTACACCGGCAGGTAAAGAGTTCTAAGTATTCTAAGTATAAGGAATCGCATGAGGAAATTTTATTTTGCACAAGTCACAGGATGCTTGTGGAGGTGAGGAAAAAAAAAAAGAGGTTATGTTGCGCAAGTTTTGAACGTTGCGGAGTTTTATGCCAGCAGGTTGGTTCAGAATGATGCAGTCTGACATTGCAGCAATGTGATGCTCCCTGTGCCACGTATACAAGTTTGAAAAGAGACAGAGGGCCAGTCACTTCGCCTTCTGACAGTCATTTATTCCAGAAATGACCGGTATACATTACCCTAGATTTGGCAACAGTATAATGTTTTTCCCAGATTTGCTAAATCTTGGTCGAGACCAGCGCCTATACACAAGTTTCGAGGGAAATTTGATCGGATTTCAGCAATTAATGAGGATCAAAACAATGGGTATTGTCTTGTCCATGCAATTAATACCGCCGAAGGGTCTAGCCTAGATGACCATTGCTTCAGAGATTATCGCTTTCGTTATAAATTCAGAGATCATTCATACAGAAGGGTTACTTTTGCGATTTCTGAGAGTTACAGAGCAATTTGGAGAGTTGTCCTGTGCAGAGATACTTCAGTTACAGAGTGCTAGTTTTCCCCAATTTCGTAGCCATTGCTTGTCCAGAGTATTGCACCGAGTGGTTTCTGTCCGAGACGGATCATTTAGAGGACATTGTGCAAAGATTCCAGCATGGTGGCCTTGCGTCCGCTATGACGACGCCGCCCAAGGTTGTGAAATTAGGTATATCACAGGTCAGATAGCCTCCAAGGATGAGGAGTCAAGTGCAAGATGTAGAAGATGTCATAAAAGTATTTGCTGCAGAAAAGTAGAAAGACGAGAAGATCACTGAAGATAAGAAAACAGAGCAGAAGAATGATAAGAAGAAATCTACAGCCAGGAAGAAAGTAAAAATGAGAAAAAGAAGGCAACGGGAGAAGGAAGCTGACCTATCTCATCACCTAAGAGAAGAACAAGAGATTGCAGAGGAAAAGAAATGAAAATATGAAGATCATAGGCAACATGAAAACCTGGAGTGATTTGCTGAGGAGAAAAATGAAAGGGGAAAACAAACCAACAAGTAGAACTTCAGAATGCAGACAAAGGCTTGTTCTCGGAATGGAATTCATGGTTTGTATAGTTTTCATATAAAAGGATCCAGACTGAGTGAAATGTTTAAGAAGGCTGGAAGATACAGATTTATATTTTCTTTGGGATACGAGTTCTAATCCAGCTAGAGAGGAGTTCTCGTGATACCAGGGATTTGAATCCCTATGGCGAAGAAAGGGATGGCAGGTCTTGCAAGCGATGAGAGCGAGAGCATGACAATAAGGGAAGGAAAGATAAGAGAGACCTACGAACTAAGTTTACAGAAGACTCCAGCATTAGTCAAGCTATGCTTGAAACGGCACAAGAGTGTGTCGAAGGTATGAACAACGAAGTTGCAGGACTTCGAGAGAGATTCACAAGGACTTCGCAAGAAGCCAAGGAGAAGCTACAGCAGGAGAAGCCAGCTGTTAGTGGCTCAGGGATGAGCCACAAGTAAGTTTTAGGGGACTGTTGGAGCAGGGTCCCGCAGCTACAAGAAAAGCTGCTACATCGGGACAGGGAAGTTAAAGAAGATAGTACCTGAGCGGCCGAGAAGAGAGAGCTCAACCACTGCACTTAAGGCAACGGTGAAGACATGAGGGCTCAGCTACCCTCATAAAGGAAAAGGAGCAACGAGCCGAGGTATTGAAGACAAAGGACAGTAGGAAGTGGCACCCATACCCACGATCAGCGTCGGGAAGTTTGGAAGACT
This sequence comes from Pseudotsuga menziesii, assembly GCA_001517045.1. Classification (NCBI taxonomy): domain Eukaryota; kingdom Viridiplantae; phylum Streptophyta; class Pinopsida; order Pinales; family Pinaceae; genus Pseudotsuga; species Pseudotsuga menziesii. The sequence continues at coordinate 1,072,713 of LPNX010234034.1, read as the reverse complement.
ACAGAAAGTTGTGGTATGACGGTAAGCAGCAGCCCATAGTACAGATGCGTCGATTGTCATAGTTAGGGTTTTTGGGTTACTGTTGGGAAAGGCCCACAGTTTTGTAATGGTGAGACCTTCAGGCCACCTATATAAGCATGTATTTTTGTAATGTAAAAGGTTAGACAATTGGGTAGCTGCTTAGACAGTCAAATGTGGAGTAGCCACTGAGTCATTTAGCTAGCCAAGTGTCTCTAGAGTCTCAGTATTGTAAGAGTCGAGCTCTGGTCCTGTTAATCCATCTGTATTATCTTATTGTAACCAGTAGCTGGCTCCTTGAGCATGTATGTAACAATCCGCGGGGATTGAACAATCCACAGGGTTTGAGAGAAAGAGAGAGAGACAGGAAGAGTATATTGTAAGAGAAGGAAATATAAGAGAAGAGATCTAAGAGAGAAGGGCTCCTGGTTATGTACGCGGAGTTTCCTAGAAGATCGCAAGGCTGCATATCAGGCTGCAGCGGAACTGTGTTTACTCTCTCAAGATATAATATAAAAAATAGTTCCCGTGGACGTAGCTTCCCCCCTGGAGGTGAACCACGTAAAATCCGTGTGTTGTGCGACTATTTCATGTGTTTGTGCTTTACTTATGTGTTATCTATTATCTGTTACTTGAATGTTGCTTATCAGTTGATGGACGTAGGTATGTGATGCTTCAGTTATAGCACATAGAGGGTTAGACGCAAGTTGAGGGTATCAAGTAGCCTGTATATGAGTTATCAGTGCTTAGTTCATAACATTTTGACAGTTACATTGTTAAGTGACTCCGGTATATGAGTTCCATGAGTTCAGCGTAGTTGATGTTAGCATGTTAAACTGCAGAGGTCTAAGTGAAGTGGTTTAACTCTCTTGTGAAGGTCAATAGAGTTAGTAGACCCAGGAAGGAGGTCGCAGGACCTTGAGAGCTGTTACGCATATTGAGCCTCATTATAGGACACATTACAGAATAGAAAGGCGATGTCGCATCGTCTGGGGAGCTGCGGTGTGAGATATCACAGGGAAGGAGCTTAGCAGAAGAGTAAGTCTACGCATCGCCAGAGAAGATGTGATGCGATAAGAGTTCGCTCCCTATCAGCGCCAGCTAGTAGGAGAGATCGCTTCCACAGAGAGATCCCGCTGGCTAAGAAGAGTCGTGAGACCATAGGATGCTACAGAACCCGGTTGAAGACACCTGAGTCTTCAGCCACCCCATTTAAGATCACTCCGGGTGAGACTTCAGGCCGCTCTGCGATCTGTCGCCGAAAGGGCCAGTGAGCTAGGGGTTTTGTTGGTACAATTAAAGTAAACCCGGGTATGCCCAGTCATAACCAACAATGCCATAGGTTCTTGTGGAGCCTATTCTTATGTTTTAGTAGTGGCCTTAGCTTTTGCATGTGTATCAAATTATCTCCTTATTAATGGTTCTTGTGTGGCAACATCATATATTCCTCTCCCCATAGATCCTTTAGCTTATCCATATCTCCTTTCTTACTATTGGTTCTTATGTAGGAGCAGTAGGGTTTCCTTGAGATATTTCTTTCTTTCCTCTCTTGTTGTTGGTTCTTGTGTGATAGTAGTAAGAATTCCTATTGTTGGTTCTTGTGTGACAACAATAAGGTATCCTTTGATTCTTTTCATTCTTGGACAGTTGGGTAGGTCTGGAAATGGACTTGAGTACGGAAGTGGAGATAAGGATGTCATGGTTCAAAGGAAGGGATGAAGGGTTTATATTGAATAGATGGTGTAAGAGTGATGCTGGATGATGGTGTTCCCTCTCAAACTAAAGGTTTTTTGTACACTTGGAAATTTGGCAAATAAGGAGGAAGTATGGAAAAAGACTCAAGTGATTTTCCAAATACAAATCCATAGCATTCAAAGAAATGTGATTAAATAAAGGAAAAACAAGCATACTTGCACCTACCTATGAAGTCCTTGATATATGTAGTAGCATTTGAGATACAAGAGATCTGATATGTCCATAATGATGTAAATATTTGCAAGATGGAGAAGTGTGGATTCTGGACGTGTAGCATGATGTAGATTTGGAATATTCTTCTGATGTAGCAAGGAATCTTGAAACCTTATCAGATAGGAACTTGGAAATATTTATTCAAAGAGCAACTTGGATGGAATTATTTATTTCTTACTTTGTTTTCAAACCTTGTATGCCCTCAAGATGGTTTTCAAACAAGGTATGTATCACTACGCCCAAAGGGTTTTTACAATCATAATTTTAGTATTCCCGAGGAATATCTACCATCAAGTTGGTTTTCAAGCATTCCAAGGTCTGATGGTGCCAGAGACAGGTGTTCACCATCAACTTTTATTGAAACTATAGGAGGAAATCAGGGAAACTTGGTATTGTAAGTGAGCCAAGATATATTTATCATGTGGATTAGGGGTGGGTGAAACAAGAAATCATGGAAGTGGAGTAGTGGATGCTGAAATTGATCTAAAAGTAGTGGTTACATGAATGATATTCTAATGAAGGTCATTGGCTTTTAGAGATAACCACATAAGCAAAGGATACTTTCAGCATGCATATATATTGAAATGGGAAGAAGGAAATGCATATTAATACCATATTGTTGATTAATGAGCATGATAATCATGAGGTATAATTCAAGGATTGTTTGGTAGAAATGGGATTGAGATGTAACAATGGGACTTGACTCCTAAAACATTGGTCTTCATCTGGTCAGCACATCAATTCTTCATGTGTTGTGTGCTCAATACGAGAAAAAATATTCTTCTGGGAAGGAAACAACTAGAACATGTTTAATATTGAATGTATAGAAGGTATTACCATGTGGCATGAATTTGTTTTTTCAAAAACCACTCATACATGTATTGACCTTCTTTAATCTTTCGAGGACCTACAAAAGAAAAACTAGCACAAGCCTGCAACAAAACATGAGATCGTGGAAGAAGAGAGGCATACAAGATCTCTTAATATAATACATACACACAAAAAATGGCAGCTGTTTCTTATAAAACAAATCAACAGAAAATGAATGAAACAAATTTCACTTTATACATGTTGGAAAGCGGTGGCCAGCCAGACTAGCCAAAAGTGTTTTGATCATAAATTCTCCGTTCCTTGTCCGATTTGAGTGATTCCAAATCCAAATGAAAGTGTGTTCATAGGGATATGTCCATTAAAAATAGGTTTATAAATTCCATTATATTATATTCCATATACTCCAAGTAAATGTCTGCATCCTAATGTTGTTTGTGAGTTCCATCCTAGACCAACAATCACTACTTTGAGTACAACGTTTTCGTTTAAAGACAGATTGATGTGATTACGATTGGAGGTGAAAGTAGATTAATACAAGTATCTCCAATAGAAATATTTTTTAAATATAATATTAATTTATGGGTGGAATATGCCAATGAACATCCGAGAAAGCAATGTTTTTAGAGTGCAGATTTATGACAGGTGGTTAGTATTTTGGCCATAATTTTATCATACGATGTCAAAATGAAACCATTCAAATTGCATTGGAAAATAGATTCATAGGATAATATTCAATATAAACAGGTTTTAAAAATTTATCCTTTATATCTCCCAAAACATGAATGTCCCAACTATGTTCTTGAGTTGCCTACTCCACCCCCAGTTAGTATTTTCACCATATCTTTTTTGTTTGACAACCAAAATGAAAACCTAAAATTGGATTAGAAACTATAATTGAAGGAATAATTTGGATAGAAACAATTTTTAAGACTAATCCCACATGGATCCCCAAAATAGGATTGTCCCGACTGTGTTTCAGTGAATCCCAATAAGCCAAAATGCCACAAAATTGAATAAACAAAACATAACTCCCAAACAATGATACGGATGGTTGTAGATGTCTATAATGATATAATTTTTAATGGAATACATCCACATATCAAAATTTCAAACATTTGGAACCTAGAATGACTTACACAATGTGTTGCAGCAATTGTTGCAACTCCAAAAATATGATATGATTTTTGAAATAAAACCTGTGTAATTTTGTGTTTGTATTATTTTCAATTCAAAACAATCTAAAATAACATATGAAAATGAAATACAACCACTTACCATGATGGTCATGTGTCTCAATCTTGAAATCTTATGTATCCTCGTGGCTCTTCCCCTACTGAGAACTTCATTCACCAATGCTTCGTTCTTCTTACCAACTTCCTTCAAAAGAGAGATTAGTAATATGTGTGGATCTTACCGCACCACTGAGGGGAATGATGCACCAAAAATTAAATTAATATTAAATGCAAAGAAAGAAAAACAACACTCGAAGTAATTTCAATAAAAAAAAGTAATCAAACAATCTATATTCCCTAACCCTTAGGAGGTCGATCCTGTTACAGTATTTTGAACGATGCATAGCTCTTCACTATGTATTACTGCCCTGACACCTTAGGATCAGTAACACATCTCCCATGAAATGAAACAAAAACCAATGCTAGTTTGTACTTTTTCGCCTTTGATGACCTCCCCAACAACGGTGCCAAAATGTTCAGTGGATTAATTTCTTATTTAAACAATCAATTCACAACATAAATTATCGATCCAGGGTAACGTCTGTTTATTTCAAGGTTATCATGCAAATTCTATGCAAGCCACAATTTCCTCTTCTAGCATTGGTAATATAATATGCATTCAGTAAAGTAAATCACACAAGATAAAAGTAAATTGCAGAAAGTAAATACTAAAAATAAATTCACACTCACTCTTGCATAATTGCAACACACTCGCACTTGCGAGAAAGTAAATCGCACTCACACTATGGTTGCAACCATGTTAATCTATGAATCTAACACACTTCCATAAATAAATAGACTTGAATTAAAATTACATCTACAAAAATAATGAATCAAAAGGAAATACATTTTATGCTAATCAATAAGAATGAGTTAGTCTAATTACAAATTACGAAAGTGAAAGAACTACAATTTACATCAACAAAAGAGAAATAAATTAAAGAATTACAATCTATATTACAAAAGAGATAAAAATAAATAAAATTCTTATTCTGTCACAAATTGGACTTGTTTCTCTAAGAGTCCTCCCCTTGGAATGGAGAATGAACTCTTATTTATACATGAATTTTCCATAACAAATAATAAATGAAGATCCAAAATATCCTCACCAAATTACTAAAAAAATCGATCTCAAAATCAACTCAAATATAATCCCAAATCCTTTGCTAACCTTCATGTTATTTAGGATTCCTTTGAAGTCAAATTCAAATTTAGAGATGTGACTCATCATAACATACCCAAAAATCATCCTAAGTGACTCCTAATAGAATTTAACTTGTTGGGTCCATCATATATTACATGGAGGTATTCAAATCTTTGTAAATAAATCAAATATGCGCTCTCATCCACCACCAACTTGTCCCTTTTATCTTCAAATAATTTAACATCATAGTTTGAGACATATAAGAAGAATAGAAATAATGGATTTATAAAAATCTATCACCCCTAATGAATATGTTCCTCCATGGTGGCTTCGTGAAGTAGCAGCAACATTAGTAATGACTTAATAATACATCATATAAAAAATATCAAGTATCAACTTTCGTTGATCTTCAACCATATGAGTTGGGGAAAATATCTTGGAGTAATGGCAACTGGCCTGGAGCTGGTTCTGCTAAAATCATCAAACTCATCCATGTTTCAAAGATAAGTGCAAAATATGTTATTTTTCTAATGTTTAATCATAATTCACATGAAATACTAATGAAATGCAAATGGAAACCACCTTACATATAAATCCAACAAATAAGCATAAAAATGGATTAATAAGCATTAATACAAGGTCATAAGAATGCAAGAAGGGATTAAAAGTAGGGAAAATGTAGTGTAAAATAGGGACATTTCCATGGCCCAACACTAGGGCTTGGACTTAAGAAAATACATAACTATATGAGGACTGAAATAGGTCGAGTGAATTTGGGATTACATATTACTATTGCATGAGGAAATATTTCCACACAAATGTTTATATGATTGTTAAGTGACCATCTAGATTGGAAACCATGACAACACCATGATAGTAGATAGTTGTTCCATCTCAATGTTATGAGAGAAGGATTGAATATTGCATGGCATACTTTGGTGCTACATTATCTTGATGGTGTGGGAGAGAAAACTAAGTATGTGGACCAATCAAATGTTGCCATGTGTCATCATGATGTCATCACATATGGCCTTGGAAAAAGATCTGGAAGTTCCAAGGTGTATTATGTGGTAATAATGTACACCTCATGAAGTAAGTATAAATACCTTCCTATGGAAAACATTCTAAGTGTTCAACATTTCAACTTGAAAATGGGATTTCATTGGATTCTATAGATATTCTAGGTCCTCGTGACTAAGAGGATTTATCTCTTCATGTTTAACCACTACCCAAAACTATATTTAACAAGTATTTGAGTCCACATAAATGTTAGGTGAAGCTTATGATACTTGCAAAATCTAACACCAACTACTACCTAAAATTGGAGAAAAAAATGTTTTGAGTTTGCAAGTCTAGAGGGATTATCACCTTTATGTTCCTCAACTACACATGTCCTCCCATAGACTTGGTCATAATCCTTAACTCATTCATTGTATTTTTTGTTCTGAGGAAGAAGATGGATGTGGATTGTAATGCAAATTTTCTCAGGAGCATGATATGATTCCATGTGGCATTATCTTGTGTGCATGAAAATTTTTAAAGATAAGAAGTTCAAGGAATTGGAAAGTGGCCACATCATAATAAATATAACTGCTCCCATGTTTCAATGTGGTATCAACATAGAATCCATGAAAGTGTGATTCAATACAAGCTATGCATGATGGGAAACAATCACTAAATCCATAGGGTAGTGGGGCCCACAATAACAAGAAATTGCCAAATCAAATGTTTTTTCAAAGAAATGTCATTAATTAGAGAAGAGATGGAAAAAGGTAAAAGACTATAACCACTAGGGTTTAAACAGAGCTATTACTCATATCTCCCCATACTTAATCAATCCTCTAATAACTATATACATTGTTCTCCCTACCACCAATCTTTAGCTAGGCCATCATAGAAATGTGAATAATAAAGATAGCATGCATCTCTAGTGCAATTGGTAAAGATTCGAGTTGAATGAGAATATATAATTTGGTGATCAACTAAATATGATCAAGAAAAACAAGGATATTTCATGATGTGTCTATAGTGTCTTATGTTTGAGATTTATGTAGTTGCCCTCTATTTTATTAGAGGATTAAATGGAGGTGATGAATAGAAATAATGTGATTTCTCCACTCATAAGATGGATTGTCATCAATTTATCTATGCCCTCTAATGATCGGATGGAATGGGTAATTTGAGTATTTAAGCAAAGAAGGAAAATTGACAAGGATTTCACATGCTTGTTCATTGGATATTATTCACTAAAACAAGAGGTAGATTCACTATTCACCAAGCATTCCAAATCTAGATATCACAAGGAAACTTCCAAAAAATCAATTGTGCATTATATATTTATCTCATTTAGTAGAAAATGTACCCTAATAATTTAAGGTATATCGAAATCAAAACAACGATTCTTGCCAATCTCATGAGGTTTCTTGTGAATGTTATGATTATAAATCTTTTTCTCAAATTTTCCCATGCTTTAGGTTTTGATAAAGTATTGTCTTTTACATTGGTTGGATCTTGTGGGTTTGTGCGGTTGTTCATGGAGATTTTTTTTTATTACCTCTATTTTAGCACTATGATTGAAAATTTGTGAGTGTATTTTAGAATGATTCTTGTAAAAACCCTTGCCATGCTAAATTTATATATTGGAAGTAGTTTTCCTCCCCTTTTAGCACTTCATATACTCAACAACCTTGACTCCATAACCTAGTGGTAAATGACACTCACATTTGCGACCAAGTTTATTCAAATATACATTTTAATCTCTATCTTCAACATTCTTATCGAGCTCCATTGTCGTATAGAGTACGAAATTTTAAATATAAAATTTATAGATTTAGGGATAACCCCCTTGAGTGGGAAAGGGATTACTAACCCTAATCTGAGAGAGGCTTTGTTGAGGTGGCAGTGGAATTTCCTTTATATGATATTTACCTAAAGTATTTCATGGTTTTCACTATCAATTCAAGTGATAACAATGATTGTAATAATTAGTTCAACGGTTGAGATAAGTACTAAAACTTTCAAGTTTTTTTTGTCCATTGGAGATTTTTCCCACAAACCTTTATATCTTTATTCTCTTAGAATATTATCAGTAATTCCTATAATTGATAACACACTTAATCATGGATGATGGGAAGTTAGTAAATATTATATTTTATTTCATATGTTTTAGTTATTCATAATTGGTTAAGTTTTGATCTAGTAGTATAATTGTTTGTGTTATGTGGTATTACATTTTTATTTCAAATATTGCATGTGATATTTGTTATTGGTGAATCATTTTGATAGTGTTGAATAAAATGTGCTTTAATTATTATTAACAATTAATTAATAGTTAGGGTTTTATCTTTTTAATTTTACAAGCCTCTCAATGGGCTCTACCTTAAAAGGTATTATGCATATGCTATTAGGTGCGTAATGCTTTGTACCATATTTATTTTAAGGTTTTTGCCTTGTGCCAAAGGCTTGAGATCAACTGCATGGCGGTTTTATGATCTAAGGCCTTTGTAGAAAATAATGTTGGTGGGTTGTTGGAAGAATGGGTTGCACCATTGTCTAATGGAACATCTGACATCTCTTCATGTTTTTTTTCCCCAGAGTGTTACCAGTAGCATGATATTACTGGGGTAATGGGGGTAAAGTAGGGAGCCCCATCAAGTGTTTTGTTAGGATTTAAGTGTTAAGATCATATTGGTACACTTTAGTATCTAAAGCATGTTTTATTATATGCTCTATGTGGTAAATATATAATTGACTTCAACTTTGGTCAAAGTAAGGATTATGAAACTCTAAATATTTAGTCTTAATTGATACTTAACACTGTAATAAGTTGATAATAAAATACAATTTTTTAATAGCACTTAATTCCAATCTTGCTTCTAGGGCCTAGCTAATTTTTTTGCCCAGAATTTCTAAGCTTAGATATGAATATTGAGAATGATCGTGCCCCACTTTCTCATGCAATAGATACTATAACTAACTTTGTGTAAGCCATTTCTTCATTCAAAATCAAATATTATAAAATATCTATCTAGCTTTTCCAATTGTTCAAAGGAATTAGTTGAAGGCACTTAGTAGAAAGAATAATGAACATGAGAGATAAATCAACACTCTTTGTAGACTTGAAAGTAGTCCACGGCTGCTATAGGGCTTGGTGATCCATTTCTCCACCTTCTACTCCATCTTCTAGATGATCATGACCTATAGTTCATCGCATGAGCCATGCAAGATAAAATAAACTCCCAATAATTGAATAATTATCCAAATAGTTTCATAACCACCCTTATCTTGTGCAAAACATTCAATAAAGTGATAGGCCTCCAACTCATGTAAACTTATATAAAAAAATAAAAGGACACGTAAATACAATAGATGGTATAATTAAGTTCTCTCCATAACTATTGTAAAGTCTCAATTTTATCAAGTTGTCGTGTGTGTGTGTGTGTGTGCGTGCGCGCTCGTGCTCGTGTGTGTGTGTGTGTGTGTGTGTGTGTGTGTGTGATACAAGAAAAAACTATAATGATCCCTTTGGATGGCCTTAAATTAGTGAATCAAGTGTGTCATTTTCAATGCTAGCAAAGTTTGCCAACAAATGTCATATGGCCTAGGACTTTAGGAAATGCTAAAGTTGATTAAATTATTTAGAAATGTAATATTTTATAACTATAAGACTTCAATGTTATTTCGTAGCTCTTTGAACATTGTCGATTCAACATTAGATAGTCTATGTGGCTTGCTTTACAATGATAATATATTTGAAATAAGTGGAAGAGCCCTAGGGGTTTCCCATGGATGTATTTCCAAGGAAAAAACAACGAAATGTTAGAGATCCATTTTTTATTATGACTTAGATAATTAATTATGGTTGTACATTTATTAAACATGGACAAAATATTTGACATTGTAGATAATCATATGATTACATCAAATAAATGAAACCTAAAAAACATGATAAAGACATACGGATGTAGGTGAGCATGTTAATTTGACTTAACCAGCTCGTTGTACATGTGTTTTCATCTTTATGGCATATGTGTTTCAAGTAAACTAAAAGCTTGTACCAAGGATGTGTCGTAAAGTATAAAGTTGTTAGGTCCCACTTCAAAGGGACATAAGGCTTTGGCTATTATAATTCAATTGTCTTAGAGAGAGAAACCTTGCAAAAAAATTCCCCATCCTTCATTAGCATCTAACTACCTCTAAAATCACGTTAGGCTTGATTTGGATATTAACTCGTTGATGCATAACCCTAAATGCTCCTGCTACAAACACATAAGTGAGATGATTTTAGCAAGGAGCAACGTTAAGATATTATTTATAGGGAATCTCACTTTTAAATAAGTTATCATTTGCACCACCAAATTATCAACCACGAATTATTTCATACATTGTCATTAATCAAATATCCTTGGAGTTTAAATCACTTCTCAACTTCCAAATTGTTGAGATAGACGAGGGAACACCAAAACCCCGCTTCAAAATATTGTATTCATACATAGTCCTATCTCTCAAGATAGAGGAATTGATGATAAACAAATAAATATTTGTCAAACGAAGACGTGAGTGGGCACCTTAATCAAATGTTTAACCCTCTTAAATTTAAAACCAACCTAATACTCTGTAATCCCATTATAATTAATAATATTATATTTAATAAATTTAAATATTCTCACTCATATTAATTTAATGAGATATCGCATGTTTATGTTATTTAAATTTATCATCCCATCAAAACTTTGAGTCTTGTATTTGCCTTATATATGCAACTTGTCCTTAATTCATCCATCCTCTAGTTCCTTAAAGCACTGTATAAAAAACCCTTTAAGACCCCTTTGAATAAATTGGCAATAAAAAAAAAGTGCACTTCACCCGAATGTGGAAAAAGTTAGAATACCTCTAGTGACATTTACACCAAATTTTTACAACCTTCTCATGACAATTCAAGACCACGACCAAAGTTTTGGACCGAGAAGCCAAAGTGCAAGTATGGTGGAGAAATTAGTGTTTGGACGTTTTCAATAAATAATTTACTTGTTGACTTGTGTGGTTTTAAAATATATATGAATGTTTAACAGTGAGCCTTCTTTAAATTTAAATGCTTTCTAATAATTCTATCCACTACATTATAATTAATTAATAAAACTACATCATTTGATGACCTAGTGTAGTTTTCAAGGGAAATTATTTTCACAACAGCGAGAGTTGTTTTCAAGGGAAATTATATTCACAAGAGCAAGAATTCTGTCCACTACATTATAATTAATTAATAAAACTACTTCATTTGATGACCTAGTGTAGTTTTCAAGGGAAATTATTTTCACAAGAGCGAGAGTTGAGAGTTGTTTTCAAGGGAAATTATATTCACAAGAGCAAGAGTATAAAACATCCAAAATCAAAGCCCTTATAGTTGAAAGTAAGTTGAACAAACACATGCGCTCCCCATTACTGGAGAATAGCAGCCAGCGTTCAGAATAGGCTTTTGAAGTTGTAATAATCCTTGCCGGATGCGGACAAGCACCGTAGGACCTTTTTGATTTAGATTTTGCACTGAAAGTACATCGAAGGGAGGGGCTGCATTTTCAACGCCAGTAGCAGTGTGCTGAGCCTCAATTGGGCTACTAGAGAGAAACTATGTAGCATGGATAAGTTTTCATATAAAATACCAGTATCTATACGTTGAACCTTGCCTATGATAATGGCTACGTGAACTTTGCCAAAGATCTGATCTGATCTCTACCTAGTGTAGTTTTTAAAAGTTATAAAGGGAAATTATATTGAGCAGAAAATTCAAAGCCCTTCTAAGCCTTTCTAGTTGAAAATAAGGTGAACCAAATAAATAAAAAGTTATAACAAACATGAAATCAAAATTTAAAGTTGATTCGAAGTTCAAAATATAACATTGTGAACCAACTAAATAAAAAAGTATAACTAACATGAAATCAAAATTTAAGTGAGTCTAACACTGAATAGAAATGCCTTAGCTATTACAGTATGTTATAAAGTGAGTCTCTTAGAAAGTGAGTGGAGGTAATTGTTGGAAAAAATCTCTCATATTTTCTTATTCGTGTAATAATCTAAATACTTTTGTTTATGTAATAATATCTCAAATGGGTTGGATCCATTGGTCAAGAGCGAGGAGTTTTTCACCAGTGGGCAAGGTTCAATTCCAATGAGGGTCTTACCTAGAGTCATGGGGGCACCTTGAGGTAGTGGTCGAATGTGTGGTTCCACCTAGAGAGATTGTATTAAATGTTCTCGTGACCAATGGACACATAAGTGGATCAAATCCCACCCCCATGTCCTCCTAACATTATAAAAACTTAAAGGTTCCCAAAGTGTGCATTATAGTCATTCTAGAGACTTAGGGTTTCATGCCACAGGGATTGATTTTTGCTTAGGGTCAGGGATTCACGCTATCATCAGGGATGGATTCGCCCTCACTAGATCCAGATCCAAGCGAGAGGCGCAAGGCATTGGAGGTTTCTTTTAAAAAATTCCTGTCCTCATCCCCCAGCTCGTGTAAGGTCAGGACTTCTGATTCTAAGTTTGTAAAGTGGGTGGCTATTCCTACAGTGAAAATCTCATCAATCGCTTCCAAATATAAAACAACCATATTAGCGGAGAAAGGTCTAGTTAGACATTTCACAGGATTATGGCCTCCCCATGGGCCATAGAAACATGGTTGAACAAGAACTGGCCCGGTCGTTGATCCCGGGAGAAGTTATACAAAATTTCTGTGGAAAGGGGGTTTTTCATCTTTTTCTTTGAGAAGAAGGATGACAGGGATCTCATCTTCTGAAACTGACCATATTTCATGGGGCCAAGAGATATGTACCTCAACAAATGAGACTTGGACTTTGACCCAGAAAAAGATATCCCAAGTGTGGTCATTGTATGAGTGAAGCTTCCACATCTCCCCCTTCATTGCTACAATGATGAGGATTTGTAGGCCATTGGAAACTCGGGTGGGAAATATATAGATCAAATTAAACCAAAACCTCCAATGTTATCCTATGCAAGAATATGTGTGGAGGTAGATTTGGATAAAGGTCTACCATATGTTAGCTTTTCTTAGATGTTGTTATCTTAGTTAGGAAATTTATCTGAAAGAATAACAAGTACAACAATATGCATAAGATAGAACAGATACACAAGACACAATGATTTTCACCAAGGAAACCATAAAGGAGAAAACCCCGCAACCTTCCTCATAATAGTACAGTCACAAATACTGTGTCATAAGATTATCAATCCTAGTAAGAAGAAGTCTTCAGCAGCTATGTATCTCTCCTCCTTCTCTCTCTCTCATGCGAACTTGAGTGAGTGTGAGGTGTGTATAAACGAGGGAGAGTGCCTCCCAATTTATACTAATGAAGTGACTAACCTATTACATTTTCGGGGGCGGCCTCTTACCCTAACAGCGTCAACTTCTGCTAGAGAGACTCCAAAAATAGATTACATGATTTTTCATTGGGGACTATTCCCCCAACTTACAATGAAGGTTGTACCTCAAGGTCTATACACAATAATGAAATCCTGAAAGGAAGTAAACACATCTCTGATGGGGGTACAACAACATACAATGATGATATACATCAAAATATCTTCCAAAGTTACAAATACATCAACACTCTCTCTTGACTAGGAAGATATTCTCTCTCTTTCACAGTCATCAACACATATGGTCAAGTCTTAATCGTGGAGTCATCATCACAGAGTCATAGAGTCATCATCATAGCCCCTTCCATCATCATATATTAATCGATCGTTGAAAGGTACTATCTTTCATCAGAAGTTTCTACAGAGTGAACCCTTTTTCATGTTGGGTGTAGGCCTAGTCCTCATCCAAGTCTTCATCACATCTACGAGAAAGCCATCGCATAGGAACAGTCCAAGACCTTCTTTAAATTGACACGTCAATAACCTATGTCTCCTACCTTTATCTTGTTGTATCCATATCATCTCTTTTGTCCTACATAAAACAAAAATAAAACACACAGATCACAGAGCGCACAACCCAGATACTGACCGGTTGTGTTCTATCACCATAGTAGTATTCCAAGATGTCATCAAGACAACCTATAACATACACTATGCGAGAATCTCCTAGGAGCACACTCAGTGCATTATGTATCTCCACGGTTAACCTGTGTTCTACCAATAAAGGAGAACCTCCTAGGTGCACCTCAAGTGCTTTGTACCACACCAAGGCTCATATTTACATTTGGATAACCTGTCTTGGGATTGATTACATCTGAGTAACCTACGTATCATGACAAGAATCGTATTTACACTAAAAAAACCTACATGATTGATTACGTCTAAGAAACCTGCTACACTAGGGTATTTTCCACTCGGACATCTCATTTCCCATGTGAGATATCATGCATCTGTGTCTTTTGGTCTCTCGTTATTTCTAGCATAGAAATGTATCAGGACTGATTACATCCAAGGATAACCTACGAGCTTCGCCGGGACTTACTACATCCAAGGACAACCTACAAGACTGATTATGTCTGAGAAACCTATGATTTTTGCTAATATTTTACGCTCAGACAACCTATATCTACATTTATACTAGAATTCATCACTCTCTCTTTCGAGGGGTCCTGTTTTGGATCACACCAAGTATTTATCTAAAGTACTTGAACCCCACTCTGGTTAGAGGCTTGGTCAACACATCATCTATCATCTCATTTGTTTCCATGTATTGGAGCTTTATTTCTCCTTTCTGCACCATATCCATGATATAGTGGAACTTGGTCTCTATGTGCATCAACTTTTCATGGAACACAAGGTTCTCTAATAGCTTCACGCAACTTTGATTATCGCGGAAGATACAAGTCACATCTAATTAGAGATCAAACAAATCAGACAGTAGCTTCTGCATCAACACTACCTCACAACTATCTGAGAAAGCGACAACATACTCTACCTTAGATGTACTCAGCGCCATGCATGATTGCTTCCTGCTAAACTAAGAGATCATGCCATATCCCAAACTGAAGCAGAAACCTGAAGTTCTCTTCCTCTAAGTGGCACTACTCGACCAATCCGAATCAACATAATCGTGTAGGTTAATATTCTGATTCACATCATACTTGAGCTCATAATCCACTGTACATTTTCGGTACCTCAATACATGATTTTCATCTATCAGGTGAGCATGTCTCAGATCCGTCAAGAACTAGCTCAGAGTGTTCACAGCAAAGCATATGTTGGGTCCCGTATTCAATGTTAGATACATCAATGATCCAATCATCTGATGATACATCGTGGCATTTACTAACTCTGATGAAGCATCACACAAAATCTTCAAGTTTGATGCCATAGGTGTGGCTATCAATACAACATTTTGAATCTCTTCAGAATCTCCATTGTATACTTTCCTTGACTAAGGAAAATCCCATCTACATTTTGCCACACCTCCATGCCTAAGAAGTAGTGCATCATCCCTAGGTCTTTAATCTTGAACTCTGTAGAAAGTATCCTCCTTGCATATTTAAGGATTTCATCCTCTCCCATAAAAAACAAGTCATCGACATATAGAAAGAGCATCACTGGTGTCGCGTACCCCAATTCCAATAATATTTTATGTTTAAAGAAGACATTATATTTTATTTTTATTGTAAGGTGCATGACTATTGACCCGCTAGGTGGAATAGACTGGGGTGAGAGGAAACTAAAACATGGCAGCATACTCAACCACTTCTAGCTATTGCAGGGGGAAACTTCCTTAATTTTGTGGTCAAGTTCCCCAAGAAAGTGGAACAAAAGCATGTGGCTCATTAAGTGAAAAACTAACCAAAAAACCTAGGCATGCATATATTTACCCATCGAATTTCAGCAGGGGGGTGTTCAATGATTACCTTGTAAAAATTTCTGAATTTGATAAATGTGCACAAGAGATTCAGTGAGGGGAAAGGCAGAGGTGGTTTGATTTATTAAGACTGTTTCAGAGCTAGTGCAGCTTTTTAGCTGAGTTCTTTACTACAAAGTGCAGAAGTACTATTGTTTAGTACTTATGTGGAATTGCAGGAGTATTCAATTCCATCCTATTACACAATGCTTTCTACCTAGTGGATCAGTGGACATGATCGGGGGTCCTAAGACAAGAAGTGAGCTTTCTTCAGGAAAAGGTTGGGTGGAACGGGCTCCTTGGGCTATTTGTCTCCTCTGCAAGTTACTAGGTTTTAATGTGTTAATTTATTATTATGCAAATAAAATTACTCAAATGCAGTAGTCATATTAATTTACTGTTATTTCTTAATTATTTACAGCTATAGTTAAACTATTAATCCAGCATCTTGTTCAAGATATTACATGTATTCGATGTACATCGTAATTGATCTTAGAGCTAGAAATAGTGAAAATGATGATTTAAAAAGAAATACCTTTCTGTATTTTTCCACTCATCAATTGATGAACTACTCTAGTATAGAAGGATGATTTAGAAAAATGATTATGTAGGGACAAGATGAGTTGAATCTACCTTACTCAGAAAAACTTTTACTGATTGTTTTAACCAAGAATGACAGATTCTTTTATTTAGAATCCTTCACATTTATATAGAGTTTACTCTAAAATTATTACATGGGATTTTTATAGTAATCTCTTATTGCCCAGCTTTAAAAATTGTTCTTAACCGATTACATAATAGTTTCCCTCTTCAGGACTTAAACAAAAACATACATATTTATAAACTGCTACAGAACACTTAGGAAGCCTAATAGAGTAAATTTGTCGTTTACAAATAGTGAAATTGTGAATACAAGAGTAAAACAAATATTACTAACAAAACCATTAAGTTAAATAGCAAATAATACTAGTAATAGTTAATATTATAAATACTTAAGCAATGAAATAATAAATAAAACAGTATTATAATATACAACCCTATTGAATGTCAAAACCCTAAAATGATAGCATAAACTATCTTATTTATTCCAGAAGTTATTAAAAAAAATCAAGATAGGTTTTACCTCTACCTACTTAAACCACTTATACTATGAAACGAGAACTTTATACTAAGAACGAGAACTCTAGCCATAAAAACAATGATTTTTGCATAAAAAACACCAAAAACACCTCCCAAATAGAAAAGTGTTGATACCAGTATACATGTTTTTTGGGAGGGGGTTAAAAAATATAGCCATGGCCCAAACATGCTATACTGT
>LPNX010234034.1:1031434-1053461 GCA_001517045.1 Pseudotsuga menziesii | reverse complement strand
TCGGCATATTTGTAGCTGAATATCTATGTATCAAGCTTTCGGTAGCTAAATACCGGCACTAATATAATCTACCCCTATGCTTCTGTCAAAAAAAAATAAGGAAAGAATGTAAATTTAATAAAATCGATATACATATAAGTAAAAATATTATTATATTAAAAATATTTATAATGTACACTAACTTTTACATTGGAATGTAATTTTGAAAGAAAAATAAAATAAAATGTTATTATATTAAAAATATTTATAATGTACATTAACTTTTACATTGGAATGTAATTTTGAAAGAAAAATAAAATAAAATGTTTTGACAATGACAAACTTTTAGAAACAGAAAATACACCAGCAAAATGTCAAATTGATGAACCTTTACGATAGAAGCAAGTAAAAAATCATTATAATTGTGAACATTTATAATATTAAAAGATAAACTATTGAGTGATTATTGAATAGGTAAAGTTTAAAAAATACATTATATTAATTTTCACATAAAGTCTTTCTCATTCCGTTTGTGTCTTGTGGCTTTGCAGTGACATATAATTCTACAAAGTTCTCAGAATCGCGCCACCGGTAAGGGGCCGCTCTTTGGCGGCCAAGGGAGCGGAGCGCCACCAGTGCTACAATTGCGACGTGATCGAACACATCTCTCAGGATTGTCTGCAACCTAAGTTAATAAAAAAATTGAAATTTATTTATATTTTAAAATATTACCCTAATCACTAAGGTGATATCATTTTTTTTATCTAATGAATACTTAATTTTTTTACTTGGGAAATCCACAATTTGAACTGGACTAAGCTGGTACTAGCATGACACAAGACATAAAACAGATAAACCAAAATTTGGCATATATTTCAAAATATTGTCCTAATTACAAAGGTGATATCATTTGCAATAATATCATTTTTTAACTAGTGAATACTTAATTTTTTTACTAAGAAAATCCACAACTAAAGCTGGAACTAGTGTGACAACACAAAACATGAAACACAAATAAACCCTAATAAAATTTGAGCCACACCCATTCACGCTAGTAAATACTTATAATCTTAATCACAAAATTAATTTTTAAAAAATTACCATTTAAAAAAAGGGCACTCGTCCTTATTCCAAAAATTTCTGTGAGTGGTCTTTACGATGATGAAACCGCTTGTAAAGAAACAAAAATCCTTTACACAAAATGGAAGGTGGATAAGATGAATTGAAGACTCACCTCCCATTAAATGCCGAGTAATCTCTCGTTCTGCAGCGATTTGAAGCGGCATCTGGAATTTCAAAGTGGGATCCTCATAATATCCCCGCTTCGGATTTGTAGTTGAATTAGTTTGGATTCCATACCCCAACCTCTGCATTGTAGAGTTGGAACTTGAATTCCCCAAAATGAAATGAAGAACTCCCGTGCATTGCAATGGATTGGCCTGCAGCCATTGATCCACCTCGGCTGGAGTTGCAAATCCTCTGACCTGCGCCAAGAAGCAGGCACACAGATCTGGCATTAATCACCAAAAAGATGAAGAAAAGATTTAACTACGTTCTGTAATTCGATCAATTTTCTCGGATTGTTACTATACCTTGGATTCAGGAATGACTCTTCCAGGATTGTTTGCCATAATATTTTGGACAATACCGTTGATAATAGAGGAGGAGTTCCCACTCCATACAAAATCATGACACGGAGAATTAATGAAAAATCCATCCTCGCATGGAGGAATTCCCACCACCGGCTTATACTCGGGATCATAAATATTGTCATACCAAGTAGTAAAACGGACAATCCTGAGAGATGTGTTCGATCACGTCGCAATTGTAGCACTGGTGGCGCTCCGCTCCCTTGGCTGCCAAAGAGCTCAGAATCACGCCACCAGTAAGGGGTCGCTCCCTTGGCGGCCAAGGGAGTGGAGCGGCGCTCCCTCCTCCCTCTTCAAGTTATAAAATTTTAGCTTGAACCAGATTGCTGAACAAATAAAATTTACAATAACCAGTTTTAAATTTGAGGATTTAAATATAAGGTCATAAACTTTTACCTTGAACCAAAAGAAATACTTTTTAATGTATAATTGTTAAATGAATAAAATTTACAATAACCAATTTTAAATCTCAAACACGTAACATATCGCTAAAAATATATATTGCTCCATCCTAAAAAAACAAAAATACAATATTGTTAATGTATTATTTTCGGATCCTTCATAGTATTTTTGGATGCTATCAAGAATTACAAGATTAATTATTTAAAAAAACTATCATAGGAGATAAAGAAGCATGGAGATTGATCGAAAATCTTGCAAATGTGAACCATTCCTTTTGATATCTTGAAATTTTTTATTATTACTATAATATAATATTTTTATTATTATTATAGTATAGTAATTATTGAACTCTATGTTGATATATTTGATTTTTAGTCAAAGTGAACAAATCTCTTTGATATCATGAAATTTATTATTATTATTAATTTATTAGTATATTAACATTCTCTCTTATAATAAGAGTTTATATTAATTTGTTATTATCTTAATTGTATATTCTTTATAAAAAATATTTTATTTTATAAGGATAATTTCTTATTGGTCTTAATTGCTTGAGATTACACAACTATCCTTGCTTAGTTTGCATTTTTATTATTTTTATCAAATTTTAAAATAATTTTTTTTAGATAAATATACATTGTACACTTTATGACATTTCTACACTCAAGATGATGTCTCAAGATCTCTATAGTGGAGTGGTGTAGTGGAGGTTTCCATTTACATGGCTTCTGGCTCTTTCACGGAATCTAAGAAATGTTGCTAAATCATTCTTGTATATCTTCACTTCTTGTTTTTTATTATTCAATCTAAAGTACCCTACCTCTAAATCTTGGATTTTTTTTCTCAGCTTAGGATAATAAGTATCATCTATATTACAAGGTTTTAATTCGACACTTACCCACTACATAGGGTTTCTAATTTTGAACCCATCGCCAAACATGGGGCGAGTTCTTCCATTGTTTAGGCTATGAATAACTGAGATTGACGGTTTTTTCTCAAAGAGGGAAGATGATTTTTTTATAAATATTTTTTAATGTAATATCCATGTAACTTTTTTAATGTATTTTTTTTTTAATTTTAGTGAAACACTTGAAGAGTCTTAACCTCCATTAGGAGGGATGTTTTGAAAGGAGCACTTTGGGCATCTTGCAAACATAGAAGACCCAATGGAAGAGGACATTGACGTTCGTGAAGGAAGCCAAGCTCACAAAATTCCATTTTCAATGAAGAATTTGGTCGGCATGATATTATTGATCAGGTTCATGTCTTGAAGAAAGTGTTAAATTTGACAACTTTTTAATAAGATATATTAGTAATGTTTTGACATTCAAACTTAATTTTAGAAATAAAATGTATACATATAATGTTTTTAAAATATTATTTACAAATATATGGTATAGTTTTTCTTGAATTTATGTGAATCGTCACTTTTTGGAAAATAATATAAAATAGTATCATTTTTATACAAAATATATCTGAAAATCCATTGAAAATGGTTTTCAATGATTTTATTTTCTAGATTTTTTTACAAATTTGTCAATAAAAATGACTTATTTTGTCCATAAAAATGTCTTATTTTAAAGAAAAATTGTAAAATGTATATGTTTTTCATTATAACTTGCTTCTAAATGTATGTTATTTTGTTAAATTTCTAAAAAACACACTTGAAAATATAAATTAAAAATACTTTACGACAAAGATGATTCAAAGGCCCAAAAAATGCCTCAAAATGAAAATGTGTGATACTAGTATCAACCCTTTTTTTAACGAAGGTAATAATAGCTAATAAAATTAGGAGAGAGAAAAATGAGATTTGTGTCGAGTTCTCGTTTCATAGTATAAGTGGTTCTTAACCCTTTGAACCATGTAAATCTAAATATCTGAATGACTAAATAAAAGAAACCAAAACCTAGGTTATTCATTTGCAGTACTGTAGTTATAGATAAAAATTAAATTATTTAATTACTAAATGGTTATTTTAATCACAACCGTGGCAATATCCCACTTAAAGTTAAAATTAGAGCATAAAAAACTCTTTGCTTTAAGTTTAAGAAAACCTATTTAACAAAACAGTTTTACCATAATTTACGCATAGGTCCGCAAGATCGGCCTTTGAAAACAACTTACTTCAAACAGAGTCTTTTTCCTCCCAGTTTATAAACCAAGAAAGACGTTTTATTGTCTAGAACCTTTCTGTCGTAATTTAACTTCGCCACAAAAGAATTACACAAACCCTAAGATATATATTAAATAAAATATAGAATGTTATTGCTAAATAAGAAATCTACACAAGAGCCATAAGCTCAGCACTAAATATAAATAGAGTTTATTTTAAAACCATTTAATTACCACCTGTTTTTCTTCACTCTTTAAAAATAAACCAGAATTTTTTTAACATTTCATCTTATCCTCGAAAAGACCACAGTGGCCGAGTTTTTGTTTAAGCTTAGACGCGCTTCTAACTTAAGTAACCACAAAATTACCCTATAATTTCGAAACGCTTAACTTGCTTACATTCACGAAAGAGCCATAAAGGCCGAGTTGGTTGAATCGAGGCTTCCAAACAAAAACAAATTACAGTAATAAATTTCAACCAAATTAAAGATTTACAAAAGTCGTAGCTCGTCTAGGAAACCCTAAGGGTTGTCTTAAAAAAAGAAACACGACCTTACGGTCTCCACCATTTTTCAAACAAACTTTCATCTGATACGATAAACTGAACACCATTTTCAAGCAGCCATAAGCACCCTTGACACCATAGCAAATTGATCAAGGGAGAGCACCCTTGGGATGAGACCAAGGCTTACCAATCCGATCAAGTTAATGCCCTGCAACTATTTAACTAACGCCATCTTTTCATGAGAGCTTCATCGAGTTTAGAAACCTGCAACAACGTAGACTTAAGACTGTCAGTGACTATGTTTTATATTTTTTTGAAACAAAAAAATAATGAGATGAGTATAGAAGGGTTCGACAATAGCTTACCCATTATAGTCACTGAGCAGTCGAAAAAAGAGATGGCATAAACTAACCAAATGCTAAACCACCACCGAGCAAGAAGAAAATGACATGGCAAGGAAACTAGAGCTCAGACCCTACTTTTGCCACGGTAAAATTTTAGCAACCACTGCTTAAAACAAGGAGCTCAAAATTCGGGTATGGAAAAGAGCTACGTCTCCAGGTCACAAGCTATGAAAAAACAACAAGAATTGCAGTAGCCAAGAAGGTTGAAGCCTGTCGGCTCTTACCTCCACCTACAAACCCAACTGTTGGAAACAAATGACGGTTTTAGGGCAACTTGGGTATATATGTGTTTAGGGTTATGCCAAAAACCCTTCCACAAACGAGAAGATTGCAAGTGGACTCCACTAAGCTTTCGATTTGTTTATGACCTTGGTATAGTTGGCCTGCATTTCACAAATTTAAATAATTTCATGGTTTTGTTTATAATAAAACAACTCCAATGTTTTTATATAGGATATTTAAACCTAGTTTAAATTATAGGAAATGAAATTATGTCTAGTTTTGGATATATAACACGCACTATGGATTGACTTGAAATTTATTTATGTTATAACATGCTTTGTTTAGATACATGATAGGCATCGCATAACTACTCAGGTTAGTATGTTTATTATGCATCAAGAAGTATTTGCATGGAGAAACTTTGGTTTAGTTTCACACCGATAGAATAAAAGCTACTAAACAAAAATAGAGATGTAATTGTTAGAACTTAAGATGTTCTAGGTTTAAACAAGAACAAATTTCATAGTTTTAAAATCGGTGGAAGTGTATTAGGGTTTCAACACCCCAATCAATCAAAATCTTGACAAAATTACTGCATTTCTTCAAACATAATGTTAATCACTCTATCAACTCCAACATGTTGCCTTGATAGATTAACCTGGTTTATACGAATCGGAGTTTTCTTACACTTCGATTTTATTTGCGATAATTGAAATTAGGGTCCATTCTCCCTAACTCACTCTTTGTTTTTCTTCCAAACTTAAAAGTTATACCTCATAACTGGAAGTAGAAATTATACCTGTAAGGACCTATACAAGCATCATTTTCTGCGTTAACTTAAGAAAGCTAAGTAAGCCTCAGGAAAACCAAAAGCTCCTTCAGTGGGTCAAAAAAAATAACCATCAAAAAACATAAACATTCTTATCAATAATGCTATGAACATATTTCAAGCTGAAAACTTTTTAACTATCAAAATACAATCAAAAGCAAAGTTGTAGATCTTTGGAGGCTGACTCGAGTAAGTAGCATGTAAAAAGGTTTACAAATAGTAATTAATAATCTATAGTCTTAGTTACAGAAAGTTACACATATATGTCTCTCTAATTATCTTCTCTGATGATCTAACTGATAACTAGACTAATCTAATCATTTAACTAGCACTATGTCTATGACTTAACATTAATTGTCATATAGAAAAATTTTAAATTTTTGTGAATTTTTGGGGTGTTACAACTGATCCTCCACCTTCAACCTTGAAGTAAAGTTTGGAATCCGCTTTACTCTTGGTAAAGCCTTGGCTCATCATGAAGAAATATATTCATCCATACCATGTCCTTGGTTCCTATTTAAATCCATACAAGGCCTTCTTCAATTTGTACACGTGATTTTGTTTTTCATGTGTCTTGAATCCCATTGGATGTTCCACGTACACTTCCTCCCCGACTACACCATTCAAGAATGTTTTCTTGACATCCATCTAGTGTATCTTCCATTCCATAATTGTAGCCAATGCAAGTATGGTCCTAATGGAAGTGTACCTCACCACGGGTGAAAATGTCTCTTTGTAGTCTATGCCTTCTTTCGGTGAGAAGCCTAGTGCTATGAATCTTGCCTTGTATTTCTCAATGTTGGCATCTGCAGTATGCTTGATCTTGTAGATCCACTTTGAAGTCACGACTGACTTCTTTTCCAGTCTCGGAACTATATCCCATACATAATTCTTCATGATCAAATGGTACTCCTCTATCATGGAATCCTTCCATTCTTTCTTTTATGTAGCC
This sequence comes from Pseudotsuga menziesii, assembly GCA_001517045.1. Lineage (NCBI taxonomy): Eukaryota > Viridiplantae > Streptophyta > Pinopsida > Pinales > Pinaceae > Pseudotsuga > Pseudotsuga menziesii. Next base: position 1,046,404 of record LPNX010234034.1, on the reverse strand, counting down.
TCTTCATAGGTGGAAGGTTCCTTATCAATGATGTCACACATCAGGGCCACATGGTTTTCGTAAGGCTTTGGCCTTTTCCTTTCTCTATGTATTCCTTCTGGAGATCAATACCTTTATGCTTCTTGTATGAGCTCTCGTTCCCATGGTAGTTTTCTCTTATGGGAGTCCTTCTCGAGAAGTGTATCTACTGGTTCTTGTGGATCTACCATTCCATGATCTTCATGGTCTTCTGGAATTGCTTCTCCAATTTCCATATCTCTGACTCTCACTTCTTCAGGTTCCTCAACCTCTTAAATAGGTAGCCTCGTGGATCTGAAGTATGTCAAGTCTTCATTAAAGGTTACATCTATCCTGATGTCAATATTCTTGAATCATGGGAATTATATTCGGTAGGCCTTTGATGTCTCACTGTATACTATGAATATACCCTTCCTCCCAGAAGGATCGAGCTTGGTCCTCTTCTCCTTTGGGATATGTATTTACACTGGGAAGCCAAATATTCTAAGATGGTTTAATTCTAGTTTCTTTCCTAAGAAATCCTTTTCCATAGTTTTCTAGCCAAGTACTCAATGAGGAGTACGATTATGTACATACACAATTATCCTTATTGCTTTCGCCCAAAGGTGCATAAGAAGATCCTGGTCAAGTAGCATTGCTTTCACTGATTCCATTATGGTTCATTTCTTTCTTTCCGCAACCCCATTCTGTTGAATATTATATGGAGTGCTCAGGTCACTCTTAATCCTAGAATCTCTATGGATTTCCTTGAATTATACCGAGGTGAATTATCTATCATTGTCTGACCATAGAGTCTTGATATTTCTTTCAGTTTGGTTCTCGACCAAGGCTTTGTATTCCCTGAACTTACTGAATATTTCATTTTTCCCTTTCAAGAAATACATTCAAGTATTACACGAGTAATCATCTATAAAAGAAACATAGTACATATACTCACTTAATGAGCTAGAATACATGGGTCCACATACATCCGAGTGTATTATCTCCAATATTCCCTTAGCCTTGCTTTCACTGGTAGGAAATGTCTTCTTTGCGTTCTTTCGTTATGCACATCCGTTGCAAATTCCTTCATGATTTTTATAGATCTCTGGAAGTCTGGAGACTGCTTTGCTTGCCATCGGTAGTGATTTGTAGTGCACATGTGCAATCCTTCGATGCCATAGTTCACTTGGTTCTATTGACTCATGAACCAATGCTTGTTCAAGATGTCCTTTTAGTTTGTACAGTCTACCGTCTTCTTCTCCAATCAATATTGCATCAACTATTGTCTTTCCTTTAGGCCACATTAGAACTTGTCCATCGACAAATTCAACTCTCATTCCCTTTACATCTAGTGCAAATATGGAGAGAATATTCTTATTCAATACTGTAACATACAGCGCATCCTTCATCTTTAAGGATTTCCAAGAGTCTAGATTGTATGAAGCTACTGCACTTCCTTTTATGGGGTATTGATAATCATCCCCAAGTTTCACCTTATTAGGTGACTCATGCTCAGATATATTAATGAATCATTCCTTACAGCCAATCATTGCTCTTCATGTGAGATAGTGCCCATCGATGTTGCAGTTAGCACATACTCTTCATCTGAATCATCCTTCTCTCTTCTAAATATTTTTTTATTGGTTCATCATCTTCAGCAACATGAGCATGGTGTCTCTTTTTCCTGATGCTACAGTCTCTTGCAAAGTGTCCCTTTTCATCACAAGTATAGCATCTAACATTGGAAGGATCTCTCTTGATATTATTTTGTTTCGTATCCTTCTTCTTGTTGTGATGATAGTTATCCTTCTTCTCCTTCTTCTTGTAGTTCTTCCTGGTGTGAATTGTGATAGACTGACCTTCAGTTGCTCCCATCTTCTCTTCTCTTGTTACTAGTCGATCTTCTTATTGTGTGCATTCTTCTTAGATTCGGCTGAAAGAGATCAGCTTCCTTCTTGCACAGATTGCTTGAATGAATCAGTCCCATGATCTAGGGAAACTGCTCAAGGTAGTCATCACAATTTATCCTTCTTCGACATTCTCTTCAACAACTTCATTTTTTTCTTTGATTTGAGAAACCCTTGTGAAGTAGGAATGTATAGTCTCTGAGTTCTGTATTTATACATTCTTCAACTGGTTCCTCAAAGTCATCTTTTGGTTTTTTTTTTTTCCTTCGAACATCTTTGTCAAAGCATCAAATACTTCCTTCGATGTCTTGAATGATGACACATGTGAGATGAGGTGATCCTTGATTTAATCTACAATGATTTTCTTGGATTTAACCAAGTTCTTCTTGTGCGTAGGCTTAGCCTCATCTCCCTCTGGTTATGAAACTTCTCTAGTGACGTACGGATCCAATTCATTCTCTTCAAGGATTGGGGAGATTATGTACTTCCATTTTCGGAAGTTATCAGGCCCTCCAAGCTTGTTCTCAAGTTGATTATGGTGATTGATATTTTCAAATGAGAACCTCAAATGAAAATAGCAAATGTTTAGATCTTATCGATTTGAGGTGTCTGATCTAGTTCCAAAGTTGGCTGACCTAGGGCTTGTCATAGAAACCCTAATTTTCCAAAGTTGGAGTTTGGGAATTATATTTGGATAGAAATATGTGCTTCCTTCAGGCGATTTGCTCAGCAGGGTCCTTTCCTAGAGACTGAGGTGGGAAGCCTATGAAACTTGATGCACTAGTTTCTCCTGGCACAAGTGACAGGGTCAAAATTTAAACTTCTTCAAATATGAAACAACTTCCACCAAAAGATGCACCCTACTAAGGCGAATTAGCCTAGCCCTCTTTTCTTGATGATATGTGGAGAGAATACCTTGAACTAGGAAGCCCTAGTTTATGATGTTGCACAATTCCTTCTTTCAAAGAGACTCTAATACCATGTTATTTTTTCTTAGATGTTGTTATCTTAGTTAGGATATTTATCTGAAAGAATAACAAGTAAAAAAATATGTATAAGATAGAACATATACATAAGAGACAAATATTTTCACTGTGGAAACCATAAAGGAGAAAACCCCGCAAACTTCCTCATAATAGTACAGTCACAAATATTGTGTCATAATATGATCAATCTCAGTAATAAGAAGTATTCAGCATCTATGTATCTCTCCTCCTTGTCTCTCTCTCTCTCTCATGCGAAGTTGGGTGATTGTGAGGTGTGTATAAATGAGGGAGGGAGCCTCCCTATTTATACTAATCAAGTGATTGGCCTATTACATGACTCAGTCCAACCTCTTACCCTAACAGGGCCAACTTCTCCTAGAGATACTCTAAAAATACATTACATGATGTTTCACTCGGGACTATTTCCCCGACTTACAACAGAGGTTGTACCTCAAGGTCTATACACAATAATGACATCCCGAAAGGAGGTAAACACATCTCTAATGGGGGTACAACAACATACAATGATAATATACATCAGAATATCTTCTGAAGTTACAAATACATCAACACTGGAGGCGATAAACCTTTCAATGGATGGTGGAATCATCCTCAAACTGTTGATTACGAACAAATATCATTTAAGTGCAAAGTATGTCGTGAATATGGAAACTTTGCATGGACATGCCCAAAAATAAATCATCAAGAGGTTGAGGGAAATCAAGAGAAGGAATGGAATGAAATTTCAAGGAAGAAAATGAATAACGCTAACCCTGACCAAAAAAAGTCTCCAGTTAAAATAAAGGCCCAAGAAAATAGTTTTCATGTCTTGTCCTCGAAGGATAAATAAGAAGAACAAGAGATTAAGGAAGCAGAAGAGGAAAAAGACAAGGAGATAGAAGGGAGTCCTAGAAAGGAATAAGGTTCTAAGATGCAAGAAAAATATAATGTTAAGGACCATGTCTTAAATACTCATTTTCATCCTTGTATATAAGTAAGATCTGAAGCTTAGCAGAGTACAGGAGGTTCAGTAACAAGTTCAAGATCCAAGATGCAATGGGAAGAAACTTATGAAAGCAAGGATGAAGAGTTGAAACCATGAGTAAAAAGGGAAGAAAACTTAATAGAATGACAAGGTATTTGGAAATAGCTCGGTAGAAGGAAGCAGGAAAGAAAACTAGTCTAGATCAGCACCTTAAAGTCCTATCTACAGGAAGGAAACCTCAAGGAAATACAGAGGAGAAGAAGGAGAAGGTCATGCAAGAAACATTAAGGAAATAATGAAAATAGTCTCCTGGAACTATACAGGTCTAGGTGGAAACCAGAAACTGGAAGTAGTAAAAAGAATAAAGAACCTAGAATCTGTAACAGTAATAATGATCCTGGAGACTAAAATGAATGAAACATATAGTTGGAATATAATGAATAGAATTTTTCCGAAAGGAGAATGGATAGCATTTAGTTCAGTTGGATCCTCAGCAGGAATCCTCACTTTGTGGGATAAAACTATCTATAAATGCAACTCCCACTCGGAGAACCAAAACTGGTTATTTGTAGAATTAGAAGATTTGGAAAAAAATGAGACTTTTATGGACCAACATTACATGGAAAGAAAGGAGAATTTTGGAAAACCCTGGATTCACAAAGGGAGGGGAAAAGACGGGAAGATTGGATTATAGCAGGGAACTTTAATGTTAGAATATCAGCTGAAGAAAGAAAGGGAGGTTCCAAAATGCGTGACCCTTTTGGAAAAAGGTTAGAATATCTCATTGTTTCCTGGAACTTGAAATACATTAATCCAAATAAAGGGAAATATACGTGGAACAATTAAAGAGTTGGATGAGTTTATATTGCAGGAAAACTCGATTTATTTTTGGTAAACCTCTTATTCTAGTCTCAAACATTCTCCCTTCAACTATATCCGATGACAGGCCTATATCTCTTTTATTCACAGAGATTGGGATCTTGGAGCCCATGTATTTCTATTTTAATCCAGTATGGATGAATACAGAAGGTGTGATGGATATCATCAAAAAATATTGGAATATATTCGTCTTAGGATTCCTAGGTTTTAGCTAGGAATCCAAACTCAAAAATGTTAAAAGAACTCAAGAAGTGGGATAAGGAACAATATCAAGCCAAGCAAAGGAAAATTAATGAAATTGAAGGAGCTTGGGGACCTGCAGCAGAGAATAGAGGAGGATCAAGTCTCTGAAGACATACTGAGAAAAGAAAAATAATTGGAAAAGGAAGTTCAAAATTTAGGCAAAAAAGAAGAGGACGAATGGAGACTATGATATAGAAGCTTGTGACTAAAAAGTGGGGATAAGAATACTAAATTTTTCCACAAACAATTCAAGGAAAGGAAGAGAAAGAATATTATTATAGAGAAAGACAAAGGAAATGGGATTAAAATATCAGGGAAAAATGTAATTAAAGAAGAAATAAAACTCTTCTTTAAAAATCTATACAGAGAGAAGAATGACTATCAAGCAGCTAACATGGGTCATTTAATTGATGAGAATCCAAAACTGATATCTGAGGAAGAAAATGAATTTATGACTTTACATATCTCGGAAGAAGAGGTACAGAAGGAAATTTGGCCTTTGCATCCAAATAAAGCTCCAAGGCCAGATGGATTCACAATAAATTTCTGTAGAAATTGTTGGCCCTTTATCAAAAAGAATTTGATCAAAATGCTTAACTGGTCCAAAGATAAGGAAAATATTGGAGGTGAAACTAATTTGTCCTTTATATCCTTGATCCCCAAAGAGAAGAATCCTTCAGCCATCAATCGATTTAGACCAATCGCGTTGTGCAATTCTTCCTATAAGGTCATTATGAAATAATCTCAAGCACGTTAAAGAAGTATATCCTGAAGTTGATTTCAGAAAAACAAGGTGGATTTATTGCAGGAAGAAAAATTGTTGACAATATTCTTATGGTTCAAGAAGCTATCCATTCTAGCCAAAAAAGAAAATAAGCAGGTATGGCCATAAAATTGGATTTAAAAAATGCTTTTGACAAAATTAGACATGAATTTATTTTTCAAACCTTGGAGAAATTTGGGTTTTCGGAAAATTTTGTTAATTGGATAAAAGAATACATAAATCACCCTTGGATATCCCCCTTGGTAAATGGAAGACCCACTGAATTCTTTAGAATGTTTAGGGGATTCATCAAGCTTTCCCTCTCTCGCCCTTTTTTAATATCTTGTTAGGAGATTCCTTAAGCAGAAGGCCAAATAGGTTAATGTTGAAGGGTTATATCTTGGGCCTATTGATAAGTAGAGGATTTGATCCAATGAATCATGCCCAATTTGCTGATGACACCATCCTTTTAGGAAGTGCCTCGGTCATCCTTGCTAAGTGCTTCAAATGCAACCTAGATCTCTTTTTTTCTGCAATAAGGGGAAAAGCAAATTTTGGGAAAAGTTGTGTATATGGATGGAATTGTAGCCCAAACGTATTAAGGGAAATATCCATGGCTCTAAATTGCAAGGTGGAGATGGAATGGAACTCATTTAGATATCTTGGCATTCCAATTATATAAAAAAAGGCAAACTCTAATATGTTGTATCCAATTCTTCAAAAAATCAAGAATAAAATACAGACATGGCTAACAAGATGGTTGAATCTGGAAGGGAAAGTAACTCTTATTAAATATGTTCGTTCATCCCTTCCCATTTTCAACAACGCTATTGTCCTCACTCCCAAATTGGTAATGAACATCATTATCATGGAACTAAGGAAATTTCTTTGGCATGGAGGAAAAACCCAAGGAAATAAATATCATTTAATAAATTGGAATGTGGTTAAGCGACCAAATATGAATGGAGGGATAGGAATCAGGGAAGCGTGGTTAATGAACAAATCAATGGGAGCCAAATTAGTATGGATATTGATTGAAGGAAACAAAGAGTGGTGGAAATAAGTTTGAGGAAGAAATATATAAGGAGATCAAGGTTAAGAAATGTTGAGCAAGAATGGGAAGGGAAGGGAAAGTTAAGAAGTGTTGAGATTGATTAAAGGGAGTTATGTAAGGCTTCAGTAGGCATCATCCAAGAGAAGTTTTATTGGATCCCTAGTTATGGGGAAAAAATAATATATGGGAGGGCAGAATTCTAGTACATCCCAAATTAGACTCAATAAGAGGAATGGAAGGCATGCACCAATGGATGCAAAATAAATACCTAAATAACCTCAGTGAAATCTCAGTATGGGAAAGTATTGGAGAGTGGAAAGGTTCAAAAGATATTAAACCACCAAAGAAGATATATAAGGAATATAGAGTCTTCCGAAGAATGTTTCATGGAAAATCCCCTATACATCAAACAGGGGAATGATAGAAGAGGGTTGGGGGGGGAGAGTACTCTATCAAGGAAGGATATAAAATTTTGGAAGAGTCGTTGCCGACCCAAGACTCAAGGCAATGGAAAAATATGTGGAACCCCCTAGGAATTCCAAATGTAAACCATTTCTTTTGGTTGCTTGCGCACAACAAACTCCTCACAACTAATGATCTCGGGAAGAGGGAAATTCATGGCCCAAACTGGTGCACTTTGTGAAAATCGACACAAGAGAATGCAAATCATCTCTTTTTGCTATGTGATTTTGCTAAATATGTCGGGAATAAAGTAACGAAACAATTAAAAGAGAACATAAGGATGTTGAATCAAGTAAAGTACTTGATGGTAAATTGGAAGAAGTGTTATCAGGGGAATTTGAAAAGAAAAAACAAACTCTTCAAAAAATATGGGAAGTAACTCCTCGAAATGTCTGTTGGTGGATATGGCTTGCAAGGAACTGCTTAGTATTTTAGGGAAGATCATCCAATCCATCGGATATCAACATTTAAAGCTATGAACCTGGTCGATGAGATTCTAGAAGCAAAAGGTATAGTGTATCCTAGTTCAGAACCTCATTCCAAAAGTGAGGATAGATGGTGCAAAAATTTTACAAGGAAAAGCTCTCTTCTATCCAAAAGATTATCAACAGGTTACAAAAAATGGGAAATTGGGCTCAACAAAACTGAATTCCAAAAGTGGTGGGAGAACTTAGAAACCAATTCTCTCTTCTTCAACAAAAATTCAAAAGGAACCCAGAAGGAATAATACACGAGTTAGGAGGAAAATTTGTAGAAGCTTTTGTTTGTGGATTGGGAACAAAATCAAACAATGAAGAGGAATGGCTAGCCCTAATGTATGGAATTAAACTCATCACCAAAATAAACATAAACAAAGCAATCATCATTGGAGACTATAGGCAATTCATTCACAAGATGTTGAGAGGATATCGGAATGGGAACACTAGATGTAAAATAATTGCGCAAAGGATTTCTCATAACATGGCAGGATTTTATCTTAGCTTCATGCACATCTTTAGGGGAAACAACGGAAAGGAGGATTCTCTATCCAATAAGGGGGGGAAACTAGATATTGGTTGTGTTTTTATCCACACCAATGGTCCTAAACATCGCCCTATCCCATCACGAACTTCACGGTGCAAGGAAGCACGTTGAGGGGAAAAGGAAGTGGAATGCGTGGCACTCTACAGGCTTTGGCCCATGTGAACTATGGTCAGTTCCATCAAAGCCCAGTCAAATTGCTATCAACTAAGTTTAATGTGATAGATGCATACGCAGTGGTGCTATCAACCAAGTTTAATATGACAGATGAAATGGTAGAAGAGTGGTGCAGTATAGAAGGTAGGGGTTGGTGTTTTCAACAAGTTGAGCCAGATAAGAAGACGACAGAGGAGATCATTGTTTCAAGCTATGCTAAGATTATCAGGAGCTTTCCTAGGTGCACGGTTGAGGAAACATCGCTAATGGAGACTGAGAGGAAGGAATGGAAAGGATAACAAGAGGGTTTGAACAGCATCAAGGGAAGTATTTTCGATTTCAAAATCCATCTATAGAAGGTATTTGAAGTGGTCTACAGCAGAGAGAGGCAAAATCGGGAGCTCTCAATTGACATAGGGTATGTGTTAAGTAAATTTCCTTGGCAAGAATCAAGGATTGATGATATAGATAAGGACATAAAATAAATGTTGGGAAAGATTGATAGAATTGCATAAGATGTTCAAAAAATGGTCAACATGAATCAATGCAGCCATTGCCAAGAAACTGAAGCTAACATAGTACAGCTAATGGAAGAAGTCTCAATTTCAAAGCATGTTCCAGGCAGGGATGCAAAGGACAAGCAGTAGTGTCAAAACCTTAGGTTTTAGTCGATGCTTTTTTGTAGTTTGTTAAACTTCCAATTCATCGGGATTTATCCCTCCTTTGGTATGGTGAAAAGTAGGAATAAGTTCAAGGTCTTTAAAAAAAGAAAAGTTAGTTACAAACATGGTCGTTTTTGCTTATGTAATTTCATAACTCAGACTGGGTTTTCTTATGTTATGGATGGATGTGCACAGCCTTTTTATATAATGAAAAAAGTTAGTTTGTGTTAAAAATAATAATAATGTAATAATAATAATATAAATGGAGTTTAACTTTAATTACATTTGGAATTGTGTTTTTATTATCTCTTTCAAATATTAAAATACTTTATGTCAATTTTAAAACTTTTTTCCCTTGTTGCACTGAGAGTAACGAGGTGCTCTACAACCCATTATGAGGGAGATGTTGTCATGTACATAACGTAACACTAAAAAAAAAATTTACTTAAAAAAAATCATGTCGTCTCATAAAATAGAAAATTAAAACCAAATGAAAAGTAATTAAAAAATCCATGTCGGATTATAAAATTAAAAAAATTAGAAATCCACCCAAACTTATGTATAAAATTTTCTAAACATTTAAAAAATTTACACCTCAAGAAATTGGATCCCTCTCGGTGCTTGATAGATCCAATTTTAACATGAATCTATGCTAATGAATTATTAATGTGACATTATATTTTTTTTCTTTTATCAGTAAGAAGAGCCCATTCTATTACTTAACTTGGAGAAGGAAAACACTTACATATTTGAGTCTTACTCCAAAAACATGGATTCAAGTTGTAGGCATGAGACCAAAAAAGAGTAAGATGCAGTAAGGCCCAAATAGAGTATCTAAACATAGTATTAGTTTCCGAGCCTTTATCCATTGGCAACTTATTAGACATAAAAACGTTAAGGGGAGAATTGGTCCTGCAGTGAACCATTGATAGAGCAGACAGAGGGCGAACTTGGTAGAGATGGATGAGTCAACTAGATCTTCTTAGTGGACTCAGCCTCATCCTCATTAACTCTGTTGGTTCCTTCTCCCTTGGATTCTTTGCTGGCTCCCTAAAAACACTGGAAGGGCAGCTCTAAGAGTTGAATGATGTTTGTCATGTGGAAAAGGTTTCATTCAGCATCTTCATTGAACGTGGTTACAACGAGCTTCAGTAAATCACCAAAAATTTCTCATTCCCTCATAGCTCTGGAGAGTATAAACTTTAGTCGCCAATAATTGGAAATCGCCACATCTGACCCGAGTCGGAGCCTAAATTCCTCTAAGATTTTGTTTTTCGTTGTTGCAATGGAATCGCGAATGTGGACCAGGGTCTCTTCATGAAAAAGGGCCTCCCAGTCAATGTTTCCTTCTTGTGTCCCATGAGAATTCATGCCCAAATGGTTTGAGGTAGATAGCCCCCAGTTTTTGGAATGCAATGCACTGGGATGCCAAAGCCAAGCCTTCGCAGAATTGATGTCCGGATAAACCATACCAACCTGAGTTTGCAAATAGGGGGAGACAAGGGACGGGCCTATGGACTGCTGTGAGAGGATGGCATCTTTGTTCCCCGAGTTCTTCCTATTATACCACTTTCCCTGCATATGGAGATCTCTCTAGTGACCAGACCAGGTACTTCGCGACATGGCGAGGAGGTTGTGGCGGTCCTTCTAGGTCAAGAGCCATGTGATTCGCACCATGGCGGAGCAACTCATCAATATTTTTGTAGTTCAAAAATTAGCTTGCATGTGCAAGACATCCGTTGAAGCATCGGGAAGGATGACAATGACGGTTTTAAGCCTGGGGGGACGTGGGGAAGGGGCTGCCACTTGCCCTGGAACGTGCCCTGTCTCCCTCGCGCCTTCCATCATCTCTGCCTTGGACACCCGCATCCAGGAAATGTGACATTATATGTTATAATGTGGCATTACATGTTATTTTGTGACAATAGCATACAATTTTGTTGAGATTTCATTTTTTTCGATATTTCCATTTCAATTGTTGTTATTTATTTAATAAAAATTGTAATAAATTAATTTTGAACCAATTCAAAAGTAAATGTAACAATCATTTCCACCCATCATATATATGACACATCAACCTTGATTAACCAAATTATTTTGAAACATGTGGTTCCAAGTAGGTTATATACACTTGAAATCCTAATGGGTACACTAATTGGTTTGAGTGTAGCTCTTATAAAAAGGTAGATTTTCTTTACTTTATTTTATTTTGTGATGTTAATAATCTCATATCTATAAAAAAATTGTGAGAGAAAGATGGTTTTTAAGGGATTACCCACACCATATCTAGAAGTTGGTTTTGACGTGCAAGTCCTATTTGAATATATCATCCCCCACATTGGTACAAACATGCCAACCACACTAACATCGTGCTTTGTGAGTTCTGATATATGAGATGTTATATGTTATCTCAATACATCGACATATCACTATGTTAATATTGCTGCATCTACATAGTTAATATTGCTACATCTACAAATTGATATGTTAAAATTCTAGTCCATATTAAGACTCCTCTTTTGAAATAAAATTTCATACAACAATAATATGCGTTGTCTTTAAAATATATTTCATTTTACAATAATATTTTGGCTCCTCCCTTATCAAACCTAGCCTCTATAAAATCTATTTAAGTGCATATGAGCTTTCCTTGCATATGAGCTTTCCTTTCATTATCTCCTAGTATTCCATGTGAAATGTAAACTCGTTATTTCTCTCCACTTTTGCACCCAGCATATGAGCTTTCCTTTAATTATCTCTTATGAGCTTTCCTTTCATTATCTTCTAGTATTCCATGTGAATTGTAAACTCTTTATTTCTCTCCACTTTTGCACACTTTTGCACCCAGCATATGAGCTTTCCTTTAATTATCTCTTATTACTCCATATGAATTGTAAACTCTTTATTTCTCTCCACTTTTGCACCCACTCATGGTTACTTATTGAATGAAAGGCCTGCGATGAATTTGGTCAATTTCAAAATTAATGTAAGAAACTTTCGTCCCCATCACAAAAGCTTTATGCATCTCAATCTTGATTGTCTTAAATATTGTACGCGTGTAGTACCAAGTGGGTCTAATACACTCCAAATGATATGGAGTACAATACAATTGTTTATTTTACTTTAAATCTTACAAAACATTAGATTTTCCTAAATTTATTTTATTGTATTCTTTTTTGGTTTTTAATTGTCACTTTTTTTTTCAGAAGAAAAAAACAGTCCTTGATATTCTTATTAAGAATCAAAGGGCTTTGGTGACAGCCACCCCAGGGGGAATACATCAGCATATAAATCATATAACATCATCAAATAATACATCGCATAAAGACACAGAATCACCGACCAGAAAGTGTCCTGGGGGAAGGGCTTTTAATTGTCACTTTATATCATATTGCAAGTTATCTTAATGTTAGTATTTCATTCCATGTTAATATTTTTCTTCTTGAAATTTTATATTATATTACAAGTTATTTTAATATTGTATCTTAATGTTAGTATTCCATTTCACATTAACATTCTTCTCCTTTTTTAAATTTTATTTTATATTAGTATTGTTATAATGAGATTTTGTGAAGAATCTTCAAACATAATAATTATGAAATAAAGATGGTTTATAAGGCATCATCTAAACCAAGAGATTTTTCGATCTGAAAGTTAGCTTCAAAGTGTAAGTCCACGGGTTGATGTGGTGATGTCCTTCTTAATTCAAATACTAACATTGTGATGTATGTGTGTGTGTGATGAATAATGTCACATACATTAGAATTGTGAGACATGGATGATTTCATAAAGGCATTAGTTGCACTAAAAACTTTGTCAATCTAAAAGTTGGATCTAGAATGCAAGATCTCAAGTTAATGCAATAAAATCCTCCCTCACTCTATTTCTAACATCATCAATAATTTCAATGTCATGCTTGGTGGGTTGTTTTGCCTTCTCATTTCTATCTTACTACAATAACATAATCCCTATGTTTAGATTTCGTTACACATCAATATTCACCTTCTAAAATTGTGTGTGTGTGTGTGTTAACATCATCATTGGGTGTATATGTTTTGAATAATAACACATCATCATTGGGTGTATATGTTTTGAATAATCTTACATACATAATAATTGTGAGATGAATAAAGTTTCTAAGAAATTACTTACACCAAAAATTTTCCCAATTCAAATTTTGACTTGGGGTGCAAATCCTTGGGTTAATATGATAGCATCCTCCCTACCTCTTGTGCTAACATCATTAATCTGTTGGTCATGTGTCATATTATTTATGGGTTTCGAAATAATGTGGTGTATGAGGAGGTGATCACCCAACACCCCCCCCCCCCCCCTTAACAACCCTCACAAGGGGGGTGGAGCCCCAAAAAGAAAAAAAATGTGTCTATTTTTGGTCCATTTTGTTTTTTTCCAACAAAACGTCCCATTGTAAACTAGTTTCAAATAAGGAATGGTGGCTGAAATCTAATTTGGGTTAACAATTTAGGGTTTTAGATATTATAATATTGTATTGTAAATAGTGAGGATTATACAATGAGATAGAGAGAGGATAAAATTTCGGTTAGGCTGGTTTTCCTAGTTTAGGATTATCAAGGTAAAATGTCTGTGTTTTTTTAAGTGTGCCATTGTTATTTATCAAGTTTTAGATTTTGTTGGTATTGCTTTTCTTGCATTGTTTTATTAAACCCTTCATCAGGTATTAGAGTGAGGTTATTAGCCTCATGGGGGTGCCTTGTTACTATGGTTTATCTCATTTGATGAAGAGCAATGTCTCTTGATCCTTTGATAAACTTGTGTTTGAGGGGGAGCTTTAAATAATGAATCTTGTGTAAAGAAAATGGCGTGTATTTCAAGAATAGAAATGGAGAAGTTTAATGGACAAATATTAGAGTTATGGAAGCTAAATATGGAAGATATTCTTATAGATAGAGAACAATCGATTGTTGTAGATGCAAGTAGAAAACCCATTGGTATGTTGAAATAAGATTAAGAAAACCTAGAAAGGAAAGTAAGAAGCATGATTTTAAAATAAGATTAAGAAAACCTAGAAAGAAAAGAAAAAAGCATGATTTAGCGTTGCCTCTTAGAATAGGTGTTGTTGAATGTATCTAGAGAAGATGGCGCCAATAAGTTATGGGATAAGTTGGGGAATCTGTATTAGTCAAAGTCCCTCAAAAAAGTAATTTCTTTCAAAGAAGTTGCATCATCTTAGGATGGTGGATGGTGACTCTGTGAAGAATCATCTAAATTCCTTCAATAATATGTTCAATCAACTTATCTCTATTGATATTAAGATGGAGGAAGAAGATAAGTGTATTAACTTGTTATTTTATTTTCCAAACTCTTGGGATAATCTGGTTGTAACAATTGGTAGTAACACTCAATCCACATTAAAGTTTAAGGGTGTAGTTGCATCCTTGTTATCTCAGGAAATGAGGAGAAAATCATGGAGGGTGTGACCAAATATGTTTTATTTGTGATAGGTAATCCTCGAGAGAGGAAACATAAGTATTCTAGGGGCATATCTAAATATCTAGGGAAAACTACACATAAATGTTGGAAATGTAATAAAGTAGGGTATTCTGAGAAATATTGTAGATTTAAAAATGTTGATAAAGGTAAGGGATCTGATGATTTCCATACCACATTAATGAAAACATCCATGGAATAAGGAGGTGATTTTTACCTAGCATTTAAAATTAAACATGCAAATCATTATGCATGATTGATTGATTTACATTCTTCATTTCATATGACTCCTCACATGGAGCATTTTTATGAATATGAAAAGTACATTGGAGGTGATGTTTCCTTGGGAAATGAATTGACATCCAAAATCAACTACTACGCAAA
>LPNX010234034.1:880167-1031065 GCA_001517045.1 Pseudotsuga menziesii | reverse complement strand
AGTAAGATGGGTGATGTAGATGTGCGTAATATATTTGAAAGGACACATGCAAGATGGTTCAAGGAGAAATGGTATTGTTCATAAGGGGATTTTAGATTGGAAATCTGTACAAGTTGTTGGGAAACAATTTTAATGGTGGTTGTAAACATTATGTTGTTCTTGACTATAAAAATGAAGAAGACAAGACCCCTATTTCCCCTAGAGAGAAGATATTTCTTTAGCACCAAAGACTCGGACATACTAAAGAGAAGGAACTTCGAGCATTACATGGTAAAGATATGGTTGAAGGTATAATTGATTTCTCATTAGATTTCAATTCCTATTAACATTGTATATATGGTAAACATAATCAATTGAGAGTCCCATCTAGTGCTACAAGAGCAAAAAGAATATTGGAGTTAATACAAGATGATGTGTTTGGACATGTCCATGTTCCATCACTAGGTAAATCTATGTATAATGTTTCCTTCATTGATGGTTTCTCAAGGAACACATGGATCCATTCCTTTATAAGAAATCTAAGTTTTTTGAAAATTTAGAGAGTTTAAGGTACTTGCAGAAAACTAGGCAAAGAATAAAATAAAGGTGTTTATGAGTTATAATGGTGGATAGTTTTATGGAAATGAGTTTGAGGATGTAACACTCCATACTTTGATTTGATAACTAAACAACATTAATATGTATCTTGTATTTATTTGCATATTATTTGTTGGACTCAACTCAACTAAGAAAATTATATTCGTGGATTTATGAACCTACCTATATGCGGCGATTGTGTTTTAAGTTTAGTATTTATCTTATTAAAGATGACAGTTGTGTGATTTAATTCCAGCATGAACATTTAAATGGAAATAAAGGTTACGTGGATGCTAGTTTACGATATGGTCATTAACTAAATAAATGGATGGCATGTACATGATGAATATATTACCTTGTTTTCTCTTATTAACAGTTGATAAATTGGTAATTACTTGGAAACAATGAAAGATTATGTATGATCTTATGTTTTGGATAAGACTAACCCATAGGTTAGAGGGGCTAAGTGAGCTAGATACTTGTGATACTAAAATTACCTTGATATTGTGGACATCGAAAGAGAAAATGGTAAGTTGTGAGGCATTTATTCGTGGATTAATTGTTGGTTCGATACATTGTTATGACATGTGGGATAGTGTAGGTTTATGTAAGAAACCAGGTTTCCCAAACTATCCATTTAATGACATAAATTTGAGAACAACAATAGAAACATGATCTGATTATTGATAGGGTATTAACCTTAGTTACAATAGGAAGGGTGGAGGTATTTCCCGTCATTTGTCCTTAGAAACCTGGAGACATAAGAGGGTCATATTAAGCCACACCCCCTAAGTTGTGTGATGACAACAATTGGTTTCCTATTAGGGAATTTAGATTGATTTAGTCAACACTTGTTCTTACAGATTATATATGGGGTTAGATCAATAGAGTTGATGCTCCATGGTATTCCAACAAAGGAATGGATAGGAAGTGGAAGTTAGAAGTGGGTTGGGAAAGAAGGATGATTCATATTAGTAAGAATATTGGTTTGGATTTGAGATGCCACTTTAGTGTTTTACTTGTCTCCTTTCACCTATAAATCATTGATTGATTCATTAAGGGTAAGCCTAAGTATAATGTTCAGTGGTACTAGTGTATTCTCACTTAGTTAGTAAGATTGTATAGTGTTGTGTTTACCGAATCATTGTCTCGCATGTGTGGTTATGATCATCAAGGAACTATGCATTACAGGTGGTGAGGGTTATCTTTAGTACACACAAGCTATGTGTACATTGGATAAACATACATACCATGCACATGTACACTAGTATCAGTTATTAGTTATTAGCGATTAAATTGTTGGTATTATTAATGGGTGATGCATGATGGGTGTAATAAGGGTTAAAAGTTACTATTATAATTAGTATTTAATTTGAATTTATGTTGATTGCACTTCATTTAGGTTCATTTACATTTCCTTTCTATTAATTACATTTCATTTGCATTTGTATTAATTACAATTCATTTCATTTCATTCAAGTTTAGTGAAATCCCATTTGGTATATATCACCTCTCATTTGCATGTCACTTTAAAATTTGATTAATTTATTGCTTACCAAATATAATTTGAAATTAATGGTATTTGACCTGCTCCAAGAGTATTTATGATAGGTAGATATGTTATGATTTTATTGTATTTAGATTTATGATATATGAATTAAAGTAATGTAAAAACTTGCTTTGTTGAGTGGATTGTCAAATCATTATGTTCGTAGGTAAATTATAATTATATGATATGTTGACCTTCCTAGGGAACTTCTAGAGAAGGAAGGAAGGTGGTGGAAAATAACTAGTTAAAATGAGATTTTTGGGGATGATGGATGGGGTTGTTGACACTTGGGACATAAGGAGTTGAGGAGGAAAACATTGTTTATGAGTTACTTGGAACTTGGAATAGGAACATTGAGGTTGATACTTGACCTTTGAAGGTTTAATGACCATTTTTATTGCTATTGGAGTTGTGGGCATAAAGGGTTAGGAAACCCCCCAAGTTTCCTAGAATTCAGAGCTTAGTTTTTAGTTGGAAGGGAGGATTAATCCCTATTTAGGAAACAATATTTCTATTGGTATAAGCATTGGGGCTAGACTATTGGGATTGTTATCAGATTGCTAATACAAATGGTTATTGGGACTACAATTGGATTGCTAATTCGAATGGTTACTAAGATAATCTACTATTCTCACCTTGGTTATGTTATTTATCTTAAAATTACATTCAATTGATATTATGATATGTTGTTAAAATTATAAGGATGGTAGGAACTAATGCAAAAATTTTACCTATTATGATAGAAATTAAACAGTCATACACATAATTTTTTATATGTGAAATATACATTTAGAATATATGTTGATTAAATTAGTTTACTATTAGTAGTGTTAGTTAATTAAAAGCCTTCATTAGGATGGTTATTACAAATAAATTATGTAATAAATGTGCAATAGCAAGGCAAAAGGCTAATCCACATGCACCTTAACACAATGGCCTTGTAGAAAGAATGAGCATGATGTTGATGGAAGAGGCAATAAGCATGCTCAGTGGCACAAGGTTATTAAAAAATAATTGAGTATAGGTAATTGATACTTCATGTTACTTAGTGAATTGATCAATTGCATCAGCACTATTTAACAAACTATGCATGAGGCATGGACTGGTAATTAATGTTGTTGTAATTGTAACTTCGGAAGATATTATGATGGATATTACTATTGTATATTTGTGTACCCCCATCGAAGATGTGTTTACCTCCTTTCAGGATGTCATCATTGTGTATGGTCACTACGGTAAACCCTGTGTTGTAAGTCGAGGCAATAGTCCCAGGTTAAATAAAGGAAAATGTATTTGTTAGTATTCCTAGGTAGGTCGTCCCCAAGATGTTACCTAGTCAAACTAGTTAGTTGAGTTAGTTACTCAACGGAAGAATATAAATAGGTAGGGCCTCTCCTCATTTGTCACACACTCATTCACTATCTCATGTGTGCATTAGGAGAGAGAGGGAAATGAGGAGGAAGAGAGAGAGATTCAGAATACATATTGTTCTTGGGTTATTCATCTTGTGATCTTGTCTTTGTGACTAATCTATTCTAAGTAAGTTTGCGGGGCTTTCTCGTTTATGGTTTCCTCGATGAAAATATTTGTGTCTTGTGTATATTATGTATCATTAATGTATTATAGTACTTGTTATTCTTTCATATAAATATCCTAAGTGAATTAACTTATAAAAACTAACATGGTATCAAAGCCACTATGAAAGAAAGAATTGTGCAGCCAAAATACTACTACAATGGTAGATATTGGAAATTAGGGTTTCATGCTTGAAAACCCTATAAGACAAAATATAGTCATCTTGGGAATTTCGCTATAACTAGATATTGGAGAAGGCTTGGGAGCTGAAACTTTTAAATGTCAAATATGAAATCTTGTTGCACCTTATATGTGAATTTCAGCCACATATTCGCTATACTTTAGGAGATATGATTCCTCCACGTCAAGGTTCCATCCCCCTCCAGAATATAGTCATAACTAGGTGACCTAGGGATCATTTCTATATATCATGATAGGAAGGTCCAAATCAAATATCGAAATATGTTGCAGATAGGGAATGGACTTTAGTTTCTGTGATCCAATTTTCAGACCCTGAAGGTGAAACAATGACACGTGATAGTTTTTACAAGTTCGTTGTGTTGAAGAATCCTCAAACAAGTCACCTTGGGAAACTTAGCATAATTCCCACTTGGTGAATCCAATTATTCTCTAACAAGTGGGTTTGGAAATAAGACAGAACATGATACCTTAGGACCAGGTTTTATACCTTCAGGAGCAGAAAATTATTAAATACATCATAAACAAGATCAGGAAATTGTGCATAATACATTGAAGAAACTAGGGCTTCCTGTTATGGGAACTTCCCTCCATCGATTAGTTGAAAAAATAATACCATCAAACTCACCATTGGAGGGCACATATTTATATGGAAGAAGTTTCTTATTATGTGGAATTTCAGTTTTTGACTACGAGACACTATGGGAAGAAATTAGGGCATCAAGTTTCAGAAGGTTCCCACCATAATTTTCAAAAAAGGAGTACATTGGAAAACTCACCTTGAAGAGGCGTATCTTCCTATCCAATCAGAAGTTTGAAATTCCAATTTTGGAAAATTAGGTTTTCTCTAACAAACCCTAGATCAATCAGCCCTGGAACCAAGTCGCACACCTCAAATCGGTAAGATATAATACTTGTTATTTCCATTTGAGATTCTCATTTCAAAATGACTCATCACACCCATCTTGATCATAATATTGGGGGAGCTGACAACTTCCAAGCATGGAGGTATAGGATCTCCCTAATTCTTGAAGAAAAAGACTTGGATTACTATATCAGTAAGGAAGTTCTAGAGTTAGAGGTAGATGAGGCTAAGGTTACTCAGAAGAAGAAATTGGTTAAGGCCAAGAGAATGATTGTAGATTCTATTAAGGATCATCTCATCCCACATGTGTCATCCTTAAAGACACCAAAGGAAGTGTTCAATGCTTTGACGAAGTCCATGCAGTCCTACTTCACAAGGGTTGATCAAATCAAGGAACAACTTGAAGTAGTCGAAGAGAATGTGGAAGAATGATAGATTTTTATGATCACCTTGAATGGCCTCCCAAGATCATGGGAGGAATGTGTGCAAGAAGGAAGTTGATCTCCTTCAGCGGACTATGGGAAGAATTCACAAAAGAAGAAGATCGGATCATAACAAGAGAGGAGAATATGGGAGCAACAAAATATCAATCTCTCACAGTTCACACCAGAATAAATCACCGAAAGAAGAAGAATCATCATCACAATAAAAGACAAAAGGAATTCGGAAGAGATCCTTCCAATATTAGATGCTACACTGGTGATGAGAAGGGACACTACTCTAGTGACTGTACCAGAAACATAGGCTCCTTCAACAAGAAGTCAAGGAAGATTCCTCAAGTGATGAGGAATATGAATTCTACTGTTGAAGATGGAGATTGCACTCTTATCCATCGCAGTACTTGGATAAGAAGGAATGTAGTTGTGAATGAAGAAGTATAACACACTATCAAATACTCTAGTTATTCATGCAAGGACATACGGATCAATAGGGAGTCCACCCACCAAAAAAAAAAGATAAGTGTTCAATTGTCATTTATTTTATATATACTTACTTAAATGATATTGTTTGTTTATGCACATGTTTTCAGTTGATGTATTATGCATGTCTGAGTGTTTGCACTTATACTACTGACTTACATGTGATGGGTAAGTAGCCTATGGTGTTGTACAACATTCCATTGCTACTTATCTAGATTGAAACCTCTATGATGACATATTTTGGAGAGATGGAAGGAATCTAGAAAGTTACCATATGTATAAGGGACATGGATGAATGTTGTAGCATTGGCTAAGATAGTTGCATGATTGTGTGACATATATATTTATGCATTAGATGGATATGTTTTGGAAATAATGAAATGATTCTAATCATGCAAATGAACTTGACTTGTATATTGTTTCGAAGAACAAGTGATGACAGTTCAGAAGAAGAACCTGAAGCTCCTAGGATCAAAGACACCGTGGAGGAATAAAGAGCTTTGGAAGAATATAAAGAATCATGATATAACCTAAAGAGAACGGTAGATCCACCTCAAGAGATGAATACCATCTTGGGCATGAGAAATCATCCAAGATTAAGAATAGGATGACAAGACTTCCAAAGAAAGTAAGAGGCCTCGAACACACTCCATTTATGTGGCACTGATGAGTGACATCATTGATGCAGATCCTTCCAGCTATGAAGAAGTAGCCAGGAAGAAATGGAAGGAGACTGCGATCAATGAGTACCAGTTGATCAAGAATAATGATGGCTACGATGTAGTTTTGAGACATGAAGGGAAGTCTGTAGTGTATTCCATATGGATATACAAGATCAAGCATGCAGTAGATGGAAGCATCGAGGGATACAATGCAAAATTCATAGCACGAGGCTTCTCATAGAAAGAAGGCATAGACTACGAGGAGACATTTTCACCAGTAGTGAGGTACACTTCCATTATATATATACTAGTGTTGGCTATAATTATGAGATGGGAGATACACCAAATGGATGTCAAGACATCATTCTTGAATAGTGTAGTCGAGGAGGAAGTGTACATAGAATAACCACTGGGATTTGAGACACATGACAAGAAGACTCATGTGTGAAAGTTGAGGAAGGCCTTGTACAAGCTTAGAAGACACCCATGGGATAGCACATACAGTTACATGAGGAGCTTGAATATCACCTAGAGTGATGAATATCTTAACCTTTTATACAAGGTTGAATATGGAAGCCTATAAAGGACGACAAGCTCACAGATGGGTGCAAGAGGAGCTTTTCAACAAAGTTCAAGATAGAGGATATTGGTATCCAGTGACCTAAGATGGATACATAGAAGATCAGTAGTAGAGGAAGCTATCGGTCACTCCAGTACAGAATGTTTCGATACATAGAGTACAATATGCATAGGGAGGATGATGTTATGCTTTAGAGGGAGTGACTGCAAAAGATCTCCGAGTTTGAGAATATTGACATAGTACGGCAAGATGGACAACTTACTCATGGGCATAGGTTTTACTATGAGTAAAGTGGAATATTCTAACCTTTAATTCAAGGTTGAAGGAAAAATACCAGTGATGCACCTGCTATATGTCGATGACATGTTCCTAATAGGATAGGACGAACTCATTGAAGATGAAAAGAGGAGAATTGCTACTAAGTTTGAGATGAAATACCTAGGGATGATGCACTGCTTATTAGGCATGGAGGTGTGGTAGAATGTAGATGGGATTTTTCCTTAGTCAAGGAAAGTATGCAATGGATATTCTAAAGAGATTCAAAATTTTGTAATGTAGGGAAATGGCCACACCTATGGAATCGAACTTGAAGCTATTATGTGATGCTTTATTAGAGATAGTTGATGCCACAATGATCGTCAGATGATTGGTTCATTGATTTTCCTAATGAATATGAGACCGAACATATGCTTCATTGTGAACACACTAAGCCAGTTCCTGGTGGATCTGAGACATGTTCACCTGGTTGCTGCAAAGCATGTATTGAGGTACCTAAATGGTATAGTTGAGTATCGGCTCAAGTATGATACAAATCAAAAGACTAACTTGCACGGTTATGTTGATTCGGATTGGGAAGGAAGCACCACTAGTAGGAAGAGCAATTCGGATTGATGCTTTAGTTTGAGATCCAGTATGATCTCTTGGTTTAGCAGGAAGAATTCATGTGTGGAGCTGAGTATAGTCGAGGTAGAATATGTTGCCACTTGCCCAGCTAGTTGTGAGGTAGTATGACTTCAAAAGATACTTTATGATTTGTTTGATCTAACTTACATTTTTTTATGATGTAGAGAGGAGCGGTGAAGCTCCAATACGTGGCAACGGATGAGTGGATAGCCAAGGTATTGGCCAAGCCTCTATTCAAAGTGATGTTCGAGTACTTAAGAGAAAGACTTCGTGTGATCCAGAATGATACCCCTTGAAAGAGGGAGTGATGATTTCTAGCATAGTCAAATATATGGGTTCTCTGCGTGTAAAAGTCCTGGCGAAGGTCATAGGTTGCTCTGATGTAATAAATCATGTAGTTTTCCCTTGGATGTAATAAGTCCTGGCAAAGATCATAGGTTATCCTTGGGCCTAATCAGTCCTAATATGTTTCTATGCTATAAATAGCAAGAGACCATAAGATGCAGATGCATGATATCTCACATGGGAAATGAGACAGGTTGTCTAAGTGAAAAACACCTTGGTGTAGCAGGTTTCTCAGATGTAATCATTCACGTAGGTTTTCCTTAGATGTAATAAGTCCTGGTGAAGCTCACAGGTTGTCCTTGGACGTAATCAGTCCTGATATGTTTCTATGCTAGAAATAGCAAGAGACCAGAAAATGCAGATGCATGATATCTCACAGGGAAATGAGAGAGGTTTTTCAAGCAGAAAAGACCCTGGTGTAGCAGGTTGCGCATACGTAATCAATCCTATAGGTTTTCCTTGGATGTAATCAATCCTGGTGAAGCTCATGGGTTATCCTTAGACGTAATCAGTCCTGAGACATGTTATATTAACGAAAAATATCTTGGTGTAGCAGGTTGTTCGGATGTAATAAGTCTTGTGGGTTTTCCAGAGTGTAAAAGGGGTCCTGGCATGCTACATAGCTTACTCAGATGTAATAAGTCCCAAAGGTTTTCCAAACAAAAAATATCCTGGACACAGGTTGTTTGGATGTAATAAGTCCTTGAGTTTGACCTAAACAGAAAAGATCCTGCCGTGGTACACAGGTTGTTCGGTCGTAATCAGTCCTTGTATGTGTGCGTTCCCATGTTGAAGATGATGAGGTCACAAGGCACTTGGTGTGCACCTGGCCACTTCTCGAATCTCCTATGTTGGTAGAATTCAAGTTGACCATGGAGATACATAATGAACTTGGTGTCCTCCTAGGAGATTCTCGTATAGTGGTAAATGCAGGTTAGATCCTGGTTCCTATGTTGGTATAACGTCGGTGGTCTACATCTGGGTTGTGCTCTGTGTGTTGTGTCTTGTTTTGTTTTGTGCAGGACAAAGAGATGATCTGGATATGATGAGATGACGGTATGAGATGTAGGTTATTTTCATTGCAATGTAAAGAATGGTCCTGGGTTGTACCTACACGATGTCTTGCTGGTAGATGTGATCAAGACCTAGATGAGGACTATGCCTAAACCCAACATGAAAAAGGGTTGGCTCTATAGAAACTTCCTATGATGGATATAAGCGATGGATTGGACAAGATTAGGAAAATGGAAACATTGACGATGATGACTCAATGATAATGACTAGATGTGTTGATGATTGTGGTGAGAGAATACTTTCCTTCTTAAGAGGGAGTGTTATTGTACTTGTAACTTTGGAAGATATTCTGATGTATATTACTATTGTATATTGTTGTACCCCCATCAGAGATGTGTTTCCCTTCTTTCAGGATGTCATCATTGTGTATGGTCACTGAGGTAAACCCTCCATTGTAAGTCGAGGCAATAGTATGAAAATTAAGTCATAGTAATCTGAGGAATGGGGCACAACTTACAAAAGATTCAAGGATCAATAACACAGAAAATGACATGAAAACACTGCAATTAGGAGTTGCAGCTATATAACGGTTATAATTAATAAAAAACAGTGATACAATGTGATACACTAACATGAATAGCCAGAGAACTTGAATCCCAAGGAGGTCATTCAAATTGCATACATGAGAGTGGCTTAGATGTCATTTACACACCACTAGACACATCAGTTAACCACTAATCACAACCATAATTGACTCTAACTAAATCAGAGGCAATTTAGACAGAGTCTAACTGAATAGAAATCAATTGTAGGTCAATAAGTAGGTGAGGGAGCATGCCTTACTTCAATTAGGTAATTTCAACTAAATTGAGTCACCAAAATTTGTTAGAGGTGCCTTTAATCACTCCAGTTAACTGGAATATACCAAAAATTGGAAAAATAATGATGGAGGCACCTTTACAGCTTCAGTTTGACTGAAATTAGGTCGAACAACAATCAGTTAAATTATTTGGGGCACTTAGGTCATGCATATCAACCCATATTTGCTCCCTGATTGAAGGAGGAATCTTAGTTAGTCTCCTCGATTGAAGGAGAAGACCCATTTAGGTCCCTGATTGAAGGAGGATAATCCAGTCACAAATTCGAGTCAATAACTTAAGATAAAAGGAAAATTAGGCCAGTTAGTCCAAATAATGGTGTGTGGGTTGGATAATGACTCCAACACCCCCCCTTAATATATACTCATGTGGAGGATTAAAAAAAATTGGGCCCTGACAACAAAGGCCATAGGTCACCCTTTACAAAAAATAACTCTAAAATGCTCAAAAAACTCTAAGTGGGGAAAAGAGGAAAACCCTATGGGAAAAAAACCCCCCCTCAAACTAAATACTAAATAATTACCTAACTTCACCCTAATGAACTCACCCCAACAGTGAACTTTTTCTCAGTAAAGTTCTTGGTGAAAATATCTACAATCTTCTCATCTGTGGGGTTGTATTGCAGAACAATTGTTCTGTCATGGACAAGTTCTCTGATGTAATGCATGTGGATCTCAATGTGTTTGGTTCTCTATATCTGAACTGAATCTATTGAGATATTGATAGCACTTTGGTTGTCACAAAAAATGGCAGTATATGAAGCACTACCAATATCAAACTCAAACAAAATACCTTGAAGCCAAACTTCCTGGATGCATCCATTGACCACTCCC
This sequence comes from Pseudotsuga menziesii, assembly GCA_001517045.1. Taxonomy (NCBI): domain Eukaryota; kingdom Viridiplantae; phylum Streptophyta; class Pinopsida; order Pinales; family Pinaceae; genus Pseudotsuga; species Pseudotsuga menziesii. The sequence goes on along the minus strand of LPNX010234034.1, from coordinate 1,020,167 downwards.
TTATATTCTGCCTCTGCTGAAGAAATGGAAATGGCAGCCTGATTTGTTCTTGACCATAAAATAGGCCAACCATTGAACATAAACACATAGCCAGAAGTGGACTTCTAATCTATGTTATCTCCTGCCCAATCAGAATCTATAAATCCTACCAAGTCTAGTTCGTAATCAGCAGCATAGTGAATGCCATAGGATCTAGTACCCTTCACGTACTGTAGAATCCTATTGGATTCCCTTCAATGAAGCTCATGAGGCTGCTGCATATACCTTGATACAGAATTCATGGAATAAATTTCAGGCCTTGAATGTGTCAAGTATATAAGGCTTCTGATCAACTGACGGTAAAGACTAGAATCCACCTATGGAGTTGTTTTTTCCTCTTCAAGACTAATTCCTAAGAGGAAGGGAAAAGGTGCAGCTTTACAAACAGCCATATTAAACGTAATTAATAGTTCTGAAGCATATTTATATTGTTTCACCATAATCCCATCAAAATATTGAGTTATTTCTAGCTCGATAAACTGCCTCAGCAGGCCTAGATCACTCATCTCAAAAGCTTCATGTAAAGCAGTTTTTATGAAGGCAATCGAAGCAACGGTGCTTATTGTGATTAAAATATCATCAACATACAGAACTATGATCAGAAAATTACCTTCATATTTCTGCTAGTACACATTTGTATCATACTTACATCTTTCGAAGTTTTGTGAGATCAGAAAATAATCCATTTCGACGTACCAAGATCTTGGGGCTTGTTTTAAGCCATATAAGGATTTCTGCAACTTACAAACCAATGATGGATCTGATGTGTAGAATTCAGGATGATTCATATATGTCCCTTCTTTCAGGTATCCATGAATAAAATCACTTTTTACATCCATATGGTGCACCTCCCAGTGCTTGGATGCAACAATGGCCAAAATTAGCCTGATAGAATCCATTTTTTCCACCGGTGCAAAGCTCTCGGTGTAGTCCACTCCTTGGACTTGGGATAATCCTTTTACAACCAGACTTGATTTATATTTGCATTTTTATCCATATTCAGCAAAAAAAATTCAATACACCCACTTTCATTGAACAAGTTTCCTCCTAGGTGGAAGGATAACTAGCTCCCAAGTTGTATTTTTTTGGAGAGAGTTTAACTCTTCATCCATTGTAGCTTGCCATCCAAGATCATTCCAAACATGATTATATGACTTAGGATCATACCCAATAATCATATAGAATGTCTCAAACAGTAAGGAATCATTTCAAGAAATATAAACACCTTCTCTTTAAAAATCTGACCGAGATCTCCTTGGATCAGCAGGATTTCCAACATCTAACCCGGCAGAATAGAGAGTCTTTTCGGCCCATTTTGGGAGATGAGTGGGAACATTAGGATATAATTAAGAACATTATATATAATTCTCACTGATATTTGACATCATATCTAAAATATCAGAGCTCACACTTCCAGTTTCTTCCTCTACTAGTTCCACATCTTGGAGAGTTTCTTCGAAGCGGACACTTCTCTCTATGAATATATTTTTGGTTATGATATTCAAGATTTCACATCCCTTTGATTCCTATGGATACCCAATGAACATACACTAAATACTCTGCGGTTGCAAATAGTTCCTCTTATGTAGTGGAATTCAAGTCCAAGCAGTGGACCCAAAAACTCTGAAATTAGACACATCCGGTTTGTGACCAAAGTATGCTTCGAAAGGTGTTTTTCCTTTCACAGATGAATGAGAGACCCTATTCAGAATGTAGTCAGAAACATTCATTTCTTCGTCCCAAATATTTGCAGCCAAATCTTTAGCTTCAAGCATGCAGGTGGTCATCTATTTTAGGACCCGTTTTTTCCTTTCCGCTAAACCATTCTGCTGGGGTGTGTAGGGAATGGAGTGTGGTATATTTATTCCATATTTAGCACAAATTTGCAGCATCTCAGATTTAATGTACTCTCCTCCATTATCAGATCTGAGATCCTTTATCTTTCTCCCAGGATCATTCTCAACAGAAGCCTTAAAATCTATGAACTTTTCAAGAACTTCAGATTTTTTCTTGAGAAAATAGACCCATGTGAATCTAGACAAGTCATCGATGAAAGTGAGCACATACCTTGAACAAATCATGGAATTTGTGTGCATAGGAATGCTGATATCATATTGGATCAGCCCCAAAATACATGTATCTCGGCTTTCCTTTCCTCGATCAAATTTATGCTCGGGGTGCTTACCGACAATGCAACCTTTGCAAATTCCATTGGAGGTTGTGATGGTAGGGAGGCATTCCACCATGGAATTCTTTTGAATTTGTTGCAAGTATTTAAAATTCAGATTTCCAAAACTTTCATGCCATAGTTGGATGACCTCATTCCCATGAGTCATAAGGGCGGTAGGATTTGCATCAGGCACAAACTTGGAGAACTCATAGGTCTCAGCAGAATGATCTACTATACCTGTTACAATGATTTTTCTGGATGCAATTTCTAAGATCTCAACATCATTCAGGCTGAATGTTACTCTCTTGGGAAAACCTATTTTTTTCCTTTGATACACACACAATAGATTTGAAGCCAATGAGGGAACATAAAGAACATTATTGAAGCTTCCATGTTCTAGTTTGGCAATACCTTTTCCCTTTGAAGTGATTTGAGAGGCATCTCCCATGTAGATGGGAATTATGTTGTTGTCGGAGTCCACATATGAAAAGGATTCTTTGCTTGCCACCATATGGTTCGAAGCACCAAAGTCGATGAGTTGAGAATATCTAGGCTTCGAGACATTTACCATGAGGGAACTCCCTCTTTCAGGTTGAATGTTTTGGTCATGATTATCTCTTTGCCTTGCACTTTCAGGAAGATTGATGTTGTTCTTCTCAAGGAGAAGAGTCATTTCATTAAGTATTCTCTTCATGCAGGAGCTTTCAGGGCGAATGCCCCTTTCGCAATAGGAACATTTGATATTTTATTTTCCTTATTTTCTTGTGTGCTTGTTCTTTCTTGATCCTGAGGGTTCATCCAACTGCTGGTGTTTCTCCTTTGGCTTGGGAGAATCAAACTTAGTATTTTGGTTCTTTTTCTTCCCCTTTCCAATCATAGCTTTGGGTCCTCCAGCAAACAAGGCCTTATCCTCGGAGGATCTGATGATTCCCATTTGGAAAAGATTTCCATGATCATTCATGAGAGACTGAATGAATGCATTGAGGGTCGACATCTTCCAATTAGGTATTGTGAGCTTCTTGGTATGAAAGGTGGACACAAAAACTGAGTAATCTGGGCCAAGTTTCGAAAGGATGGCAAGGATAAGTTGATCATCCTCCTTCTCAAATTTACAATGCTTAAACTGGAGCACCAGGTGCTTGAACTTGGTGAAGAAGTCATTCATGGTTTTGAAGTTTCCCGGGTTTAGAGATATCATCTCATTCTCCAGCTGATAGATTCTCAAGTCATCTTGCTTATCAAACAGAGTAGCAATTTGGTCCCATATCTCCTTGGGAGTCTTCAATCCAGTGATGTGGAAGAGAATATCCTTAGAAATTGAAAGGCACAGAAATCAATATGCTTCATCAATCTTATTCCAGTATTTTGATTTTTCTACAACATGATTCGGCTCTACCTTTGTTTCCATTGTGACTCTCTAGAGTCCTTTGGAGCGCAGTTGAATCTCAATGTCCTCCTTCCACTGGTGGTAAATGAAGGGAGTGAGAAGATTCAAAGAATAGGCCATTATGTTGTTGTAGCGAATGTAGTGAAAGTGTTTGAGAAACCTGCAAATCATTAAAAAAATACAAAATAAGGTCGAACAACCTGCACTTTTGGATTTTTCTTCACACACGTCTTAGTCAATCAAGCAAGCTTGATCAACAATACTATTTTTCCCAGGAATTATGTGGTAAACTCTCCGCTTCTAGTGAAAAGCTGGAATATTTTTTTTATCTTTTTGCTCAAATTGCATCATAGATCCATCAAGGAATCTATTGAAGAAGAAGAGCCTTTTCCTTCCATGGCTCTAATACCATATGAAAATTGAGTCACAATAATCTAAGGACCAAGGTACAACTTACAGAATATTCACGGATCAATTACACAGAAAATGGCATGAAAACACTACAATTAGGAGTTACTGTTGTATAATTCTTATCATTAATCAAAAATAGTGATACAATGTGATACACTGGCATGAAGAGCTAGAAAATTCGAATCCCAAGGAGGTCATTCATATTGCATACATGAGAGTGGCTTAGTTGTCAATTAGACACCACTAGACACATTAGTTAAACACTAATCAGAACCATAATTGACTCTAACTGAATTGGAGACAGTTCATACTGAGTCTAACGAAATAGAACTCAACTGCATGTTAATCAGTAGATGAGGGAACATGTCTAACTTCAGTTAGGTGAGATCAACTCAACTGAACTGAACTAAGTCACCAGAAGTTGAGGTGCCTTTAATCACTCTAATTAACTGGAATTTACCAAAAATGGGAAAAATAATGATGGAGGCGCCTTTATAGATTTAGTTTAACTAAAAGTAGGTGGAAAAATAATTAGTTAACTGATTTGGGGCACTTAGGTCATGCAGATAAACCCATATTTGCTCCTTGATTGAAGGAGGAAGCTCAATTATTCTCCTCGATTGAAGGAGAAGACCCAGTTAGGCTCCTTGATTGAAGGACGATGATCCAGTTGATGATGCAGTCACAAATTCGAGTCATTAACTTATCATAAGTGGCAAATTAGGCCAATTAGGCCAAATAATGATGTGTGGGTTGGATACATAGGCCATTTTTTATGGCAATGTAAATAATGGTCCTGGGTTGTACCTACATGATGGCTTGCTCGTAGATGTGATGAATACCTGGATGAGCACTAGGCCTACACTCGGCATGAAAAATGGATGGATCTATAGAAACTTCCTATGATGGATAGATTTGATGGATTGGACAAGATGAGGACAATTGAAACAATTACGATGATGACTCGATGATGATGACCAAACCTGTCGATGACTATGGAGAGAGAATGCCTTCCCAGTTAAGAGGGAGTGTTATTGTAATTGTAACTAAGGAAGATATACCCAAAATTCAACACCTCCAAAAGATGATAAGGAGAAAAAGAGGGACTTATTCCAGCCACGGCTTAAGAAAACTGAGAAGCAATTAGAGAATGAGAAGTTTGAGACCTCGAAAATTGATAATCGACATAATCATGGGTTCAATTTAAGACCAAGGAACTGTTTCATTCCCAAGGTTGAATTAAGAAATTTTGATGGAACAAATGTGTTTAAATGGTGAACCAAAGAGGGAAATTATTTGAATTGCATAATATCCGATGATAAGCAAAGGATTCCTTAGCTACATTGCATTTTGAGATAAAACTGTATAAATGATATCAATGGATAGTTAGAAAGAATCATCCTTCTTATCATTGTACTTGGTATTTATTTAGAAGAAACCTAGGATATGAATCTGGTAAAGTTTGGGAACAAGATTACTTTAGTCATGTGACAAGAATCATGCATTTGGGGGATGTGAAACATTATAATTCATAATTTCAAGTATTTTCCACAAGGGTAAACAATATAAGTGACCAACACTTCTTAGAATATTACACGGGTGGATTAAAAGAAGACATTAAACATGAGCTTTTCTTAAAACAACTAGGAAATGTTATGAAAGCTATGCAATATTCTCCCCATATCCAAGCCAAAAATAAGGCTACACAAAATTCTACAATTGGAACATATGTAGGAATAAAATACATAATTTTTCCTCATAGGGAAACACTACCTCAAGCTACTTGAATATCACAAAAGGAAATAGATGAAAGAAGAGCAAAAGGGCTATTTTTTTGTTGTAATAGTAAATTATCTAAAGGGCATAAATATCAAGAAACAAAATGGTTTACTTCAAGGGTAATAATGATGAGTAGCTATTGTTATAGGGATTCAATGGTTGATAACATTGGACACAATTTATACAAACTACAATCAATTATTCATGAAAATTGAATTGGAGGGAACTCAATATGAACTCAAAGGGTTAAAATATCCACCCTCTCATAGAATGTAAAACCGCCTAAAAGGGGTTGTTGTGGAGTTATTGCTAGAATTTATTCTATGGAAGTGGAGCATGAAGATGAAAATATTCTAGATGACTTAAAATGTACCTTGGAAAAACACCATAGAGTCTTCCAAGATACATCTAAAGGAATACCTCTAGAGATCTTGAACATCAAATGGAACTCATTCCAAAAAGTATTCCTCCTAATAAAAGGCCTTGTAGATATCCACGTCAACAAAAAGGAGAGATTGATAAAATGGTACAAGACATGTTGGGTGTGGGTATTATTCAACCAAGCATGAGTTCCTTTTCAACACCAGTAATGATGATCAAAAGAAAAGATAGTGCTTAGAGAATGTGCCCTAACTGCAGAGATATAACAAAATCACCATCAAGGATAAATTTCCCATTCCAAATATTAATGATCTATTAGATGAGCTTCGTGGAGTGGCTTACTTAAAAAAATAGATCCAAAATCAGGATACCAACAAATTAGATTAAGAGAAAAATACATTCCCAAAACAACTTTTAGAACACATGAAGAGCACTATGAATTCTTGTAATGCTCCTTTTCAGGGCCTTGTGCACAACAAATTTTGACCTTATATTTGAAAAATTGTGTTAGTTTTCTTTGATGGCATGCTTATCTATAGCACATCATTGGAACAACACTTTAAACATATGGTCCAAGTCCTGCAAATTCTAAAGAACAATCAATTGTATGTAAAAAGATCCAAATGCACTTTTGGGAAACAATAAGTAGAGCACTTGGGTCATATTGTTTGAAGAGTAAGGGATAAGGTGGATCCTCAAAAGATTGAATCTATCGCAAAATGGCCTATTCCTAAGAACATTAAAAATCTTAGAGGATTTTTGGGTCTTACAATATATTGCGGGAAATTTGTTAAGAATTATGCATGTATTGCAAGTCCACTCGCATCTCTCTAGAAGAAATATTCGTTTGTATGGAATAAAGAAGCTACTTTAGCATTCTCACTTTTAAAGGATGTTATGTCTTCTACATTAGTATTAGAAATGCCTAAAATTAGTAAAACATTCATATTCAAATCTGTGAATCACCAGGACAAGCAATTGGAGCAGTGTTGATGCAAAAAGGGAGGCCATTGGCTTTTGAAAGTAAACAATTCAAAGGAAATGACATGGTGAAATCTACATATGAAAAATAAATGGAAACAATTTTGCATGTGGTACAAAATTGTGAAAATATCTCATTAGGAGACGCTTTTAAGTCAAGACAGACCCTGATAACCTTTTTTTTTTGGCATAAAGAGTGCCATCTAAACAACAAGAAAAATGGCTATTGAAAATGCAAGGGTTTGATTTAGAAATAATCTACAAAAAAAGGAAGGAAAATGTGGTAGCAGATGCCCTTTCTATAATAGAAGAATCCTATAACTTATATACCATGACATCTAACATTCCTATGTGGTTGGAATAATCTCTTCATGAATGGAAAGAAGATGATAGTATGATACATAAAATACAATGTCTAAAAGAAGGGAATATATCTATGGAACATTGGCAATAGAAGAGATACATTCTTTCGTACAAGGGTATACTATTATTATTCCCTCAATAAAATTTGAAAGAACAAATATTAAGGGAGTATTATAACAATCCAATGGCGTGAAATTCAGGTTTTCTTAAAACTTATCAAGGATACAAAAATTAATTTTGGGGGGAAAGAATGAAAAAATATATTCAAAAATTTGTAAGAGAATACCAGGTGTGCAAAAAGAATAAAGTTGAGATGGTCATGCCTCTATGGTTAATTCAAACTTTACACATACTGAATCAAATATTGGAATATATATCAATGGACTTCATTATGGATTTACGAAAATCACAAGGTAGGGATGTTGTTTTTGCGGTTGTGGATAGACTTACAAAATATGCACATTTTTGTGGAATTTAAAGTACTTATACTACAAGTCAGGTGGTTGAAGTGTTCATGAAGGATATTCATAGACTTCATGGATTTCCTAAATTAATCATCAGTGATAGAGATACAAAATTCATAGGAAATTTTTGGAAATAGTTATGGAATATAATTGGGCCAACACTAGCTATGTGTTCATCATATCACCCATAAATAGATGGACAAACATAAATTGCTAATAGATGTTTGGAAGGTTATGTTCAATGGTTTTCCTCAAACAAGAAATCTTAATGGATCAAGTAGCTTCCTTTAAAATATTGGTGGTATAATACCACATATCACACATTTACAAAGATTATTCCATTTGAAGCACTTTATGATTATCCATCTCCTAGTGTCACATCATTTTTGCAAGATCATTAGTACACAAAGTGGATACAAATATATAAAAGAGTAAAGAAACATTGCAAATCCTTAAAGAAAACCTTCATATGGCCCAAAATATGATGAAGCAACAAGAGTATCAACACATAAGTGAAAGACAATTTGAGTAGGGACGTGATTGGTTATATTTGAGACTACAACCTTATAAGTAATCTACTCTCAAACAGAGGAAGAATACAAAATTAGATCCAAAATTTTATGGACCCTACAATATTATTCACAAGATTGGAGAAGTAGCCTATGAGTTAGATTCTCCTTTTCCCCGTATTCATAATATTTTTCATGTATCTTTCTTAAAAAAGGTTTTGGGACATACTATGTCAATGCAAATAGAACTACAAGAATTAGATGAAGAAGGGAAGTTGATTTTGGAACTAGAAAAATTTATTAATAGACATTATCTATCTCTTCAGAATAGAACCGTTATGGAGTACTTAATCAAGTGGAAGAATATGCCATCATAAGAAGCTACATGGGAAGATGAACAATTCATGAAGAAACACCCTTAATTACAAGCTTCGAGGGAAAATATTTTTTAAGAAGGGGGCTACATTAAGGCCCTAACAATCATTTATTATTATTATTATTATAGTTATGGTTAGTTATACCAAGTATTATGTTACATAATGACCTCATATCCTATTTATAATAAAGGAGATTCATTTGTATAATCATCTCATATTGTCATTTGTATTTAGTACATTGTATAAGGAGGTTTCCCCCTCGAAGAAGAGGTATGTTGTTAATCTCTTTTCTTCATTATTAAGGCATGGATTACTCTTTCTTCATTATTTTATGCTCTTTCATGGAATTTGGTGCATAACACTTACCCATTTGGTTTTAAATCTATAAACTTTGTGTTAGAAAAATAGTTTCCAACCTCCTCATAAGATCATATTCCTTCCTTTGGTCATTATCTTTAGGATGGAGCTATGATGAAGGAGTTCCTTTGAGGTGGAATAATTGAGCTTGAGTTTGACATATTTTTTCCATTGTCCCTAATCTCCCTCTAGAATTATACATGTTTCCCTTCTTTGTTTCTTTCTTTGATTCATGGAGGCTACAATGATGCAATCCCCAACCTCCTCATAAAAATTGACCAAAGGTTTAAAGAAAATTTTTTGAGGAAGTATCAAAGTACCCCCCCTTAGAATGAGAGCCAACTCGAAGTCCTAGAGTGTTGTGGGGAGATGCATCTACACATAATGCCTCAACATTCACCTCTTTTTGTGATATTAGGGTTGAATAATTAGGGAACAACATAATAACTAGCATCATTGTTGGGGAGAGAAATCTCCTTGGGATATGAGTTCAAATATATTTGCAGATCCACTGGGGAATTAAACCATATTCTCATTGTTACTTATATACTACATATTGCGAGTAGGTAGTGGTTATTTCTCACCTAGAGACTTCACATCCATGTCACATCATTGGACTAATCATATATTGGCATGTATCTCTTATACATCCATCTTCTTGGTGAGACTATTTATCAAAGTTGGGGATATCAATCTTGCCTTGTATATTTTCTTGAACACTATTTTGAAAACCTTGTTGTAGTTTGACAATGAAATCTTGGGAAATGGAATTCTTGTAGTTGCATATCTATTGGACTTGAATATCTTGTTGTTTCTCGATATATATTGTTGCACCACTCTTTTTTATCCCTAATAGCCTATGCTCAAGAACCTTTAATATTGAAAATCATATTTCATCCTTTCAATTATGTATCATCACATCCAGTAATTAGCTTGGATATGTCAGTCCTTGGCTAGCAGTAAGTTATTGTCCCTTACTCTTTTCCAAAATCCTCCACCCTTTTCCTGAAAGGTATTTAAAGCACCTTCCAAATTTCAGTGGTCACGATATAACAATAGTTGATACACATATCATTGTGTTTCACGACCTCACCCGCTATTTTTTCTTGAGCATGAGGATGATTTTATACTTATTTCTGTCCATTCATTGGAGGGTTTTACTAGATCTTGGTTCAAACACTTGTAAACCAATACCATTTGCACTTGAGAACAAATGCAATATCTCTTATTACATTGGTGGACAAAGATAAAGGATACTTTCGTCTAATCTTTTGGTTACGATTTACTGCAGAGAGATAATTTGTGTCAATGTAGGGATCACTGTTTGATCCTATTACATGTACAGCTGTAATTTTGTTCATCTTGAAATAAAATTATGAATTTTTTCTGAGGAAAAAAAAAGGATACTTTCATCTATTTAAACAATTTAATCATTTGAAGAAGGATAAGTTGGAATGTTTAAAAACATTCACTAATAGGTTTATCAAACCGTATATTATAACCCTTGAGAATGTAAGGCCTTTATAAGTTTCTACCACGTTGACTTATGTCGATTCCCATAGCCCTTATGTTTCACTATTTCTAGGGGAATACATTCTTTATATCTTGATGTTGTCATTGATGGTGCATTGGAATTTGAAGGGAACATGATTTCTTTTGAAATGTTGGCTGACTTTCCCACCCAACCGTAAATATCTCAAGAAAAATGGATCTATACAAGCATTCAAGGATTCACTATATACTCCTAACCCTATGGATTATTGTTTCGAAGAGAACTTCTAACATTGTTTGCATTTTAGACTATGAGAGGGAAACATCAAAACTGAGTGATAGGGGAATATGTTGCACCCATCAGACATATAGAGAAACAATCTCATTATAATGGGCCATCAGTTGTTATTTAAGTAAGTATTTTCTTGAATTTTGGAGGGCACATTCATAAGGAGAATTTTCTTGGATCAACATATTAGTAAGCGAAAGAGTACGATGAAATTCCTAATGTTAGGTCACCTTAATCTACCTTGTAAGTGGTTAACATTAAGAGTATCCAAACCAATTAGACAATGATAACCAACACAAAGAATGTGAAGATGTTGAATCACTAAATAAATTTACTCCTCTTTTGATCAATGATGAAGAAGGAAGAGGCATTCATCTTGAGCATGAATAATTCCAAAGAAATAATAGTGACAAAGAAGAAGAAAACCATGATAGTAAAGAATAATGTTTTCCTAAATACGAAGTTGGAGATGATCCACAAATTCCGCAAGCAATAGAATATCCAAGTGTTGAATTTGGTGGCAGCATTGATGATAGTGATGATAGTGATGATAGTGAGAAGAGCAAGGATTTATACTTGGGAAGTGTTTGGAAGGTGCATATTTTCTATTCAAGCAAGAAGCTAACTATATTTCTACATTTGATTTTGGGGTCAAACGTTATAAAGATTCCATAGCTTATCTTCAGCCAATTTCAACATTAATGGATGTGATTTGACAAAAAGAATAGAGAAGCTTCTTTGTAGATGGATATCTATTCAATTCCTACCTCTTTTTACACACTTTGTCTATTATGTTGTTAATCTTGCTCAATACTTTTCTAGGTCTAGTTGTGTCCTAAGCGTTATCCCCCCCTCTTGGGAACATTTTGCATTTTGTGGTCATTGAGGACATGTTTCCTTGTCATTTTAAATGTTATACCCCAATGTCAACCACACCCCACTCCACCCCACCTGTCCCCGTGACCCATCAAAACATTATGTTTTCATCATAAAGGGGGGAAGTTGTGGTCTTTCCTAAATAATTTACTATAGGGATAAATCCCTTTGAAATATTATATACAACCCTTGTGATCAAAGCCCCTTTTTCATAAGTTTTAATGCATATATGGGATATCATTGAAGAACAAAAAAATTCTTTGTAGTGTATTTTGTCCCATATATCTTTTAAAACCTCCAAGAAATCCAATGGACAGTATCTCAATGGGATCCAAAGGGTTTAAGGAATGGGTTGGTTAGTTTCTAGCATGCATGTATTAGAATAGGACACATATTACATCCCTTGCCATTTTTCTTTGGTGCAAAGTGATAAGTGGAAAGAAGGTTCAAAATGGGTTAAACTTGCACCCTTGATCTCCACATGCCCCATCATAAATAAAGGGTCAATATCTCCCTAAAAGGTAAATGACAAGGGATGTAACTTTATATTCCACCCAAATTAGGAGGGGTACATAGGCTATGCATAGAAGTGGAATCAAGAATCAAGAATCTCCTTCAAAATCAAGAATGATAGTCCAAATTTCTCATAGGAGATCAACCAAAAGTTGACTTTTCAATGTACTACAAACAACCAAGATTTTCTCTATGGGAATGGACCTACAACCAAAAATCACTTACAGGTTGGTATGATCAATGGGGTAAGGTAATGTTGATCACTATGAATGACCCAAGACCTCCACAAAGAATTAATCAAGGACACATATGGTTTCACATTGACCGATATAGTCAATAAAGTAAAGAGTACATGCATATTGCAAACAACCTGAATCATCCCAACAAGATCAGAGCAACTACTCATAGGGATTCATAGCGATATGGGAAATGGAAATCAAAGTTTTGGGAATGCAACAAACAATGGATATATTTTCAATGAACTATCTCAGTTCCCCATAATAGCTTCTAGGAGATAAAGAGAAAGGGACCACCAGTTTCACAAATGGCTCATATCACCCACACTTGATGATATCAATGACTAGAAATCCATCAATATTGGGTGCATTTCCAATTTAAAGTATTGCAACACCACTAAGAAAGGTCAATGACAGAGTTTTTTCATGGCAATCCAAATCAACAACTCACACTATATCAGTGAAAGATTAACCCCCAAGGGAATCAATATCTCCACAACTAATAGGATCTTTCCACTTCAAAAGATTGACCGAAGGGGTCCCATCATTGGTTCTTTGTAGCCAATCATAAACTGGCATGTGTTTGTATTAAAATATTTATAAGGGATTATTCTAAAGGATTATACCAAGGATATTCACCATTAGATCGAAAGCTACACATGACATAATTTCAATGGTCAAATGGGTAGGTTCACGCAATCAAGGTTGTATATCCACCATCAATTTTTGAAATGATAATACTATCAAAGAAAATAGAGACTTAAGAAAAAATTTAAAAATTTCCAAGTGCAACTATTGTAGCCTAACTATGGTGAATGCAACATTCATTGTCAATCAACCACCACTCTCAATAACCATTAGGATAGTTAAGACCACTATCTAAAGGCTTAAGAAGGGTAAAATTAGAAATGGATAGAGCAACATCCACTATACTTCTTAGTCACTCCCCGATATGGATTTTAATTTGAACTAGGCTCTATGAATATTTAATGGATTGGTCGGGTCTCCCACCCACTCCAAAAAATTAGGGAATTAGCTATCATGTCATTTTGGGGAAAACACATTTTATAGAAGAAGCTAAAATAGCACAACAAGGGGCATCATCCCAAGTTTTTCACCATTATGTTGTTGAAATATTGAGTAGTTGGTTTCTCACAGAGATCTACTATATCGATACCATGTATTCTCCTTCTCTTATTCTCTTCCTCTGTGTAGGAATTACCTAAGCACAAGACCATGTAAAGGGATCTAGTTAGGCATAATACTACGATTTTATAGTCTGCACACTTGGTTCCCTGGTTCATCATTAAGAATGGTTGCTCTAGAACCATGTTCTATAGATACTATTGTATCAAAAGAATCAGTGGGTTTAACCTTGTAATCAATACCAACACATTTTCACACTAATTAAATTCATTTAAGTTATCCTTGTTCCCTTGTTTACTTTTTTTTTTCTTGCATGGTGTTGAATAAACCAATGGATCTGTGATTTCCTTGCCCATTTTATTTTCTATTCAACGAATGTGTGCATTAGGAAAGTAGTGGTCGACATACTCCTAAGCTCATATTCATTCCTTTGGTACTTTATATTCCAAGGATGGAGCTATGATTGAGGAAACATTTTGAGGTGAGACAATGTAGCATGTCCCTAGTAGTGTTTGATCATTCTTCCTAGTTTCCCTCCAACATTATACACACCACCCATTTGTGCTTTGTTTGTTTTAAATTATGGAGGATACCATGAAGCATCACTCGACATCCTTAACAAAATTCGGTGGAGCCTAAGATCAAGTATTGAGGTAACACTCTTGGCTTGAGATCTAGCTTGGATACCTAAGGTAATGCAAGGAGATGCATTTGCACATCATGCATTGGCATTCACCCTCTTTGTGAGAGAAGGGGGTCAACTTGTGTCAAGACAACATGTTTGTTAACATCATTTTTTGGTGTGTGTTTTGAATAATCGCACAAATCTAATAATTGTGAGACTAAGATGTTTCATAAGGGATTCATGACAAAAAAGTCTTTTTTGATTAAAAATTTGGCTTTTGGTTGCAAGTTCTTGAGTTGGTATGATAACATCATCCCTCAATCCAATACTAACATCATCAATATTTTCACTGGCTCATGCTTTCCATCCATGTAATGTTACATGCTTATAATTATTATCTATATGATATTGAAATTTATCTTAATGTCATATCCTTGTGTTCATATTTCATTCCACATTAATACTCTTCTTTTTATTTCCATATTGATATTTCATTCTACGTTTGGGGTGCTACTTTGAGATTTTGTGAATAATACACACATAGCACTTATTAGACTATAAGGAATTCCCAATATGGAAGTTAGTTTTGGAGTGCATGTCCTCAAGTTGATGTAATGTCATCCTTCCTCATTCCAATACTAGAATCACAAACATGCTCTAGGATTACTTTTAAGGCATCTCTCCAATTTGAAAAAACTTAAGAAACTCACGCAATCATGGGATTTATCTCTCCAACCATTAAGATTTTGACTACATTGGAAGTAACAAGAAGATGTCGGTTAGGGAAACTATGATGGTATCAAGTAGATGGTGGTGGTGCTCTAGTACCATATTTCATCAAATGTTTAAGGTCTGCTTCTCGATATCTCTAAAATGGTCAGTTTATCTACTTACCCATTGATTAGACTATATTAAGGGCAAGTGTTCTGTATAGGACAAAACCTGGCGTCACACTCCCCTCCTTCCTTATTTTTCTATTCTCATGGATTGTTCCTTTGAGTGTGAGACCGCCCACATTTAACTATGGTCCCTTGATTCTTTGGCCCCTTTATTGATTTTTTTGGGGTCTTCTTTTTCTTAAATGGAAAAATATAGCAAGATTTTTTTATTAAATAACTGTCTGGAGTTGAGAAGGGTTTCAATCTCTTAGCATATGATCCTAATAAGAGTGCTCATACTAACAGTTCCTTTGATATATGTAGTATTCCCTCATTTTTGCATCCAAATGAAGAAAACATATGGCCTAACCTGAGAAAATCTTCTAGTTTGTTTTATGGTGAACCATCGTCGACTAAGGGACTTGACCTAGGAATTGTTATCACTGGCTCTAGTAGGAAGAGACATCTATGTGTAAAGAAGAAACCAAATGTAACCCTCGCTATGGGAAAATATAGTCAATTGTATGAAGTATTATCCATGTCCAATACTACCATTATTGGCAGATATTATGTCAACAATATGGTTCTTCCCACCTTCCGGAATTGGGTAGAAACACAATCGATTTTTCTTGAATACCTGCCCTAGTGTTTTTCACTATCAAAAGGTTGGGTTAGGGTCATCCTCAGAACTACGGAGGACATCCGAAAAATTATTGAAGGCATTTGGATGTGGGATAGTCAACTTTCAAGGAAAAAAGATGGGTACCGTCCTTTGATGCTCACTGGGAGAAAATATACAAACATAGGAACTAGGTCAAACTCCCAGGATTGTATCCAGAATTATGGAATCTTGAAATATTCACTCTTATAGGAGCCACTCTTGGTGAATTCCTACTAGTTGATGTAGCTGTGAAGCCACAAAAAATCTTGCGGTTGCAAAAATCCTTGTCAATTTGGATATTATGGAGAGACTACCTAAGCAGATCATTATTTCAAAAGGAATCCACACATATCACCAAGATATGGACTACATTGGTCTACCATTCAGATGTAACATATGTTATGCATATTGTAATACCCCAGTTGTTAAGCCCCCAGACTTATGATCCTTCATGTGGCTTATTTTCTTTTTCATTATGGACTTATGATATTTTATATGACTATGGACTTATGTTCCTTTGCATGAATAATGTGATTAAGGACTTATTATTATTGTTTGATAATGTGACTTTTTACTTTGGCACTATTATTAATGTTAATGTTATTACTAGCATCTTTGTTATCTTTGAATGTTGTTACTATTGATTAAATAAACAATTGGCTAAGCAAAGGAAACTAAAATATTATGGGGGGGCATGGATTCCACAAAGTGAGGGGGGATGGGATGGGGACATCCCTAGCACCTTATAACTTGTTGTTGACTTAATTTTGTTCATCCCAATTCATATTTTCACCTTGGTGACATTAATAATGTTGGTCACCAAAACCTTGTACAAGGGACCCTATTCTCAATATTTATGGACTATGGAGTTAATATTGCATATTTTAATGCACACCTTAGTGGCCCCTATTTCCTAGGGCACCCTGATTGGGAAGATATTCCCTCATATTTATGTGTTTTTGGTCATTTATGATCCCTTTTCCTAGTTTTTAGGGGTTGTAAGCTATTTTCTAGATTCCACTCTTACACTATGAATTCATTATCCTATTTCTATGCTTCCATGATATTTATGACCCTATTAGATGCCTTATCTCATATATTTCACCCTCCTTGATGTTTTGTAACCCCCCTTATGCATTATAGTGCCTCCATGCGCTCTTCATGGCTTGTGCTATCTATCCATGTTGGGAATGTTTGTAGTGATGGAAGTCTGTTGAGACTTAGACTTAGTCTATTTTTTTTTTCCTTTTCTTCCATTATATCACTCTATTAGTCTAGATTCTCACACATGAATCCAGAAAACGAGAATGGCGAGCTAGGTCATATCCCATGGGCAATGGAGACGGACAAGAAAGTAGAAGTGGAAAGCATTGTGGTTCCTAAAATAGGTGGTTACGAGAGTTGCTAGACTAAGTGTGCCTCTACCTATGGATCCACGGTCTCAACTCTAGGGTGACCTATTCAAGAGAGGAAGTCTTGACGATGTCTACAACTGGGAGGAAATTCATCATGCTACAGCGAGTTTCCCAAATCTTAAGATAAGTATTTCTAATATGATTTTATTTATGTTTTAACATATTATTATGATGATTATGTGCAAAGGCGGTTGAATTTAATTATCTATATTCTTGATTATTGTATGTCATAATCTGGTTATAGGAAGAATGGACTTCATACAATTCGAATCCAAGATGATATTCATTATGATATGTTTTCTCTTCTTCAAAAATTGTAACTATGACTCTACGGTACTAGGAGGGGCGAAACCATGTGTTCTAGCTCACCAATATATATTCATTTTTGTGTTTTTGGACCTATTCCATTGTGTCTGAAACTTTTCCAAAAATTATTTCCTTTTGTTTCATCAAAAACACTTTCCAGATGACCAATATATGTATGTTTTGGTTCAGCGGTTTTCCTGATGCCAGGTTGAGTGCATGAGTTGTTAGATTGGAAATGTTCTATGCATGGATATGCTTCTATTTTCATATTTGAGTTTTAATACTATTATCTGAAAGCAATATTGATTGATGGCTAGAGGGAGGAAACCATGCAATCTAAAATATGTTAATGAAAAATGTTTGTAGGGGACAACCATTAGGAGGTGATTTTGTCGGTAGTGATTGCGGCCAGTGCGTTGTTTTTTTCTTTGGTTGTGGTGTGGTTGTAGGTTACAAACTACATAGGTGTCTTGAAATGTGTTTTCCTTAGTGTTTATATTCAGTTAAATCACACACCTAACAATACCAAAAATTAATTAATAATGGAAACAACTAACGACACAATACTTGACTAAACTATGTTTTCAATATTCTTTACGAAGAATAAGAATTTAATGTAGGAGCTTAATGACACTATGATAATAGATTCATTATTCATGCATTGGATGTGATTATGAACTTAAATTTAATGTTGATAGAGTTTTTAAAGTGTTGAGATTATTTAAATAAGGGCAACGAATTATTTAATTAAGAAACACAACCTTAGTAATGTTTATTAAAGTTAGAACTTTAATTAATCATGTAATGGTTAGTTGTCCTAACCGTATTATGTTGTTCTTAAATCAAACTTTAGAGCCTTTTACCTTGTCATAACGGTCGGGGACATTAGACATATGGTCACTTGGCATAGGATATCCTATTTCCCTTCTCTAGACATTTCCTAGAAAAGGAGTGTTGGACCTGATGTTGAGGTTGTAACATATGATATCGGGAGTCACATTTTGGACCATCAGAAGGTTCCACCTATGGATTTACCACTTATTATTGTCTCTGAAAAGGATCTTTTAAATTATGGAGGGAAACACAAGTTTGGGTTTGTTGGAGATCCTTTGATGAAGAATTTAAAGATACTAGGACTTGAACTTGTTCAACATCAGGTGGTATCAAGAGCCCTTCACACCCACTAGAGTAATAGTTCCTCCTATCAGCGGTCTATATGCTTAGGGTGAGTGTTGAGTTCTCGCATATGCTCCTTCTAGTATTCAGTGATTTAAATTGAATGATACAACTATTGAGTATTGTGAGACCTCTTTAGCTACTGATATGCATGTTTCCTCTCCTTTTCCCCTCGTTCATTAGTGAAACATTTAAGTTTATTTGAGAACCCTATTTTTATCCCTACCTATCCAAGGTTATATGGATGCTTGAGGTTTGAACCTCCCAAACAAAGCATGTTTGAGTTGAAAAACTAATCTACTGGCCTCACACTCTTTTCCCCTCCACCTAAAACCCCAACTCGGTTCCTTAACCTTGTTATTATAGAGAAATTTGATGATCACCTTCATGATTCCTTGAAAAGGTTTGCTTCTTAGATACCTAGGGAACTGGAAGGATGTAGTGTTTATACATAGGTACCGACCCCCTCTTTTTAGACTCCTTGTGCCTAATACTCTTCTATGATTCTACATACTCCCCTTTATCTCTCTTCTTTTGTGTTATCCCCTACTCTTCCCCCCATCTCCTTTACCTATTTAGGTAAGGCTCTTGACAATATCCATAACCCTTAGACTACTCTTCCTATCTCCAATGATTTCTCTTTATCTTTCAAGGACTATATGGAAGAGATATCTCCCACTATCAATTCTTCTTACAACTATGATGCGCCTATTGTCTCAATTTATATCCTGGAATCTAAAGTGATACAACCCTCCTTATCAATATCTAGGACCAATTTGGATACCAAGGCTAAATCGACCCCAAGGTATAATTTTAGGCCTCACTCCATCAATAAGGATACGTATGGTGTTTATTCTAAGAAGGGAGTTTCCAAGCATAAAATTTGGGGGATTAGATAGGCTCAGGGCTCATAGGTCAATTATGGACTCTGCTAGATCTCAGGTAGCTCTTGATTTCAGAAGTGATAGACAAAGAACTATAAATGGGGACCTTGGCATGCACCCCCGGTGCAAAGGTTATTTAATGTTGTGCAACTCCCTTAATATAAGGGTTTAGGGGATCCCTCAAAAAAATTGGCCCTAAAGTGGATGGCCTCTTCACATAATCCACACATTCTTTTATTAAAAAAAACCTTATCTATTGGTGGTTCTATTTTCTCTAAAATAAATTCTCATTTATATGGATGGGAGTTTATTTATATTGATGCACAAGGGAAGTCAGGTAGGCTTGTTACAGGATGGCAGAGTATATCCTTTTCTTATATCTCTTGTTAGGATTAAGTAATCCTCCTTTATCAAATATAGTCCATTTGGTCTATTTACCTAACTTAGGGGGTAATTATTATTGTACTAGAGGCTAGGGGGCTCTCATAGAGGTTATATTCCACTTATGCATGTGCTTGCATGAGTTTATGTGCCTCTGAGACTAATCCCTACATTACATGAGCCCACTCTGAGTGCCACCAGAAGCCTCGATCAGTTGGTCCTGGTTAGTAAGAATTTAACCTCAAGTTACAATCAGTTAGATCACTTTCAATTAGCCTAGCACTAGTTTTGCAAGCATGAAGGGAGAGTGGTGCCTTTTTCCCACCTACCTCATCAGTTAACTTATTGTAGACTAATTTAGACATCCAGAGTTAGACTAGTGAGTACTACCAGTGATTTAGACACACTTAGTTAGCTATTCAATCAGCTTGAGCTGGTAGATTCTAATCCTATCCCCATGATTCGAATTCTATTTATTGTATAATTATTGTATTTTTATTAATGAATGAAGATTAATGTTGCGATTATGTGAGCAATTATTCTCTCATTTATCTGAAATTTATGGCATGAATTTCATGTTCAGTGTACCTCCTCTTTGATTATTCCACTACATAATTCCATTCCTACAACTTTCATATTTGCATGTAGATCAATGGTTCAAAAATTTAATATGGTATCAAAGCCTTGTTCAGGATAGCAACAAGTCTTGTATGATTTTCCTTATACACCAGAAGCAACTGAGTTTCCACATAAATATTAGGATCGTAGCATTGCTCCCTCTGGATTATGTCCAGAGAAGTCTATCCAGGTGTGACAAACTCTGAGAAAGTGTACATGTCGAGGTGGAAAGGCTTTAACTGACATATGATTGTGAATTGAATTGGTTTTGAAGTGATATTTGCAGGTACCTACTTAGCTTCTTGAGGAATTGGCTGATCAACATACAGAAAGATGGATTCTTTAGCTCTCGTACCCTGAATCCTTACACCGTCAACTACTCTGATTGGAGAGAAGATAATCAGGTACCCTTTCGCAAGATTGGTCTATTTAGGATGAAAATGGGAAGAGAAACTGAGCCCCATTAGTATGTTGAGAAGAACAAGTTTTTGAATCGGCTTAATGAAGCCTTCGGCTTCATGTGCACTCATATCTCCCGGGATATTTTGTTCCACCTTGAGGGACTAAGGACTTAGAAGGAATATTGGGATAATATTTAATCTTTCTTTGGAAAACAAGATGAGCTTCAAGGGCATATTTTGGAGAATGAGCTCATTGCACTACAGCCCAGTAGTTTTGAATATATTCAATGATTCTTTACAAAATGCAAGTCACTAGTATTGCAATGCAAACAATGTGGATTAGAGAGGGAATATGCGAACCTTGTGCTATCAATGTCAAGAAATCTTGGCTCAGAGTACTCAGCCTTTGTCTCTACATTCCATTCTAGAAGAGCTTCCACCCTAATTGGAAGATGCCTTCTCTAGATGCTTTTATTGAGTCCTTAATACAAGAGAAAGATAATTTTTTTCAAATGGGAGTGATTTAGACCTCCAAGAATCAAGCACTCTTAGTGACAGACTCAAACAATGCACAAGTAAGAGGGAAGCACAAAGGGAAGGAGGCCAAAAACATTGATTCGAAGCCAAAGGAGAATCAAATATCTTCTGACAGAACCTCATGTTCCAA
Organism: Pseudotsuga menziesii; assembly: GCA_001517045.1. Taxonomy (NCBI): domain Eukaryota; kingdom Viridiplantae; phylum Streptophyta; class Pinopsida; order Pinales; family Pinaceae; genus Pseudotsuga; species Pseudotsuga menziesii. The sequence continues at coordinate 998,386 of LPNX010234034.1, read as the reverse complement.
GGAAAAGAAGAAGTTCGAGAAGACTAGATGTCCCTACTATATGAGAGGATGTAATCCAGAGAGTCATTGCATGAAGAAGACCATCGACCATTTGTCAACACTCCTTGAAGAGAACAATATTGCCCTTCCACAAGGAGCAAAGAAGTATGATGTTCCACAATCGAGAGAAGATCATGAGAGGTGCCATGCCTTGAAGGAAAGATTCACTCAGTAAAAGGATTATTTTATATATTCTAGAGCATCCAACCACATGGTTTCCTCCAGGGAATCATTCACCACTCGCAATATCTCTGGAGGACGTAACATTCATATGGGATATTACTCTCAAATCCTAGCTATTTGGAGATGTTTTATTAAAATCCAGCATGGTGAGTTCAAGAATGTACTCTATGTGCCCTCTCTTGCAGTAAATTTGTTGTTTGTTTATTAGACAACTAATACAGGCTCTCCCAAGAATGTTACATTCGACTCTGACACAGTAGAAATCATTGAATCATTTACTGGAAATCCCATAGCGAAAGGGTTTGCTAATCATGCCTCCCAGGCACATGAGTTCTCCCATTTCCTATCTGCTTCACATCGAACAGCTTGATTGATTCATTCCAATAACACCAACAAGTTGTGACATGATAGATTTGGACATCTCAATTTCAAATATCTCCAGCAACTTCACAATAAAAAAATGGTTGAGGGATTTCCACTCATCTAAACATGAGATGGAGTGTGTCTTGGTTGCTTGGTAGGTAAGCATCCAGAGAAGAGATATGAAGTTTGGAAGGCAACTAGAGTTGCCTATACACTTGATCTGATACACAGTGATGTCCCATGACCAATGCCTACAACATCAATCAATGGATCCAGGTATTTCCTTACTTTTATTGATGATTGTTCAAGGTTTTGTTGGGTTTATTTTATGAAGCGGAAATCAAAGGTATTCGAAACTTTTAAAGTTTTTAAATCCTTGGTTGAAAATAGATTCGAAAAGAAGATCGAGTCCATTAGATCAGATAATGGAGGTGAATACATTAAAGGATATTTTCAGCAGTTCTGTGAATCATAGGGGATTGGAATGGAACACTTAGTTCCATACACACCATAGCATAATGGTGTGGTTGAGAGGAAAAATAGATCATTGAAGGAGATGGAAACTTATCTTCTCCAAGCAAAGAATTGTCCTCCTTCTCTTTGGATTGAAGCTGTAAACAGTGCTTCATACATTCATAATAGAGTGCCTCACAAATAAGTGATTGGAGCCACTCATTTCAAAGCACTATTGGGGCATAAGTTTGATGTCTCACACTTGATATTTTTGGCTCCAAAGCTTGGGAAAAAATTCCTATGGACAAGAGAAAGGCCTTCCAATTCCAAGGTAGTGATAGCATATTGTTGGGATATGTTGAGGATGTGAAACCATATAAATTGATGAAACTTGCAACTAGGAAGTGCTTCATATAGTGCAGCGTTCAGCTTGAAGAAGATCAGTTGCTTGATCCACCACAATCTGAAGCACAAGGAGGTATAAACACTCTTCCATTTCCATTTGATGATGATATCTTGTCTCATGTTTCAAATTCAGATGATGGGGAACGAGATTAGAATGATCCTTATATCGAGGTTGGCCCTCATGAGAATCTAGATCCAAATCCATCTCTCATTCCAAATCAGTGGCTTGAGCCTAAATGGGCCCAAAATCTTATTGAAGCAGCTGGGAATGGTGCTGGAAATCCAGATGGCAAAAGAAGAACATGGTCCTAGTATCAAAATGAGCATGTTTCACTCTCTCACATAGCTTTGCTATCTACATAGTGTTGCAACAAACTTCCAGGAAAATGCTACTTGATGATAGTGAATGATCAACAATTTCGCCCACTAAAGAACAAAATTAATCATTACATTCCTTCTCCAGAAAGAATAAACACAATAAACATTCATCAGATCGGAAGAAAATTGAGAGGTTCACATGCACAATCTCAGGATGTTGATGCACAGAAGAACCAACATATTGCATTGCTGTTGCACAGTGCTACAGATTGCAGCAAAAAATTTGCAAGTTTTTGCCCAAAGAGGAAAATTTTCTCAGTATAGCTTGTTTCTTGATTCATCCTTAGTTTGACGGGGGGGGTGGTTCCCATGAGGTTTTCCCCATTATCCTTAGTTTATTAAGTAGTATTTTATTTCATTTAGATTGTATGGGTGACTTTTGGCCTAGTTTCCAGGTCCCGAGTTGTCCAAAGTTAGGATTAAGGGGGGGTGTTAGGATTACTTAATCTTCCTTTGTCCAATACAATCTATTTGGTCTATTTACCTAACTTAGGGGGTAATTATTATTGTACAAGAGTGTGGGGGACACACATAGAGGTTATGTTCCACTTATTGCATGTGCATGCATGAGTTTATGTGCCTCTGAGACTAATCCCTACATCATAGGAGCCCACTCTAAGTGCCACTAGCAGCCTCCAACAGTTGGTCATGGTTAGTAAGCAGTTATGCTGAGTTAACCTCTTGTTACAATTAGTTTGATCACTTTGAGTTAGCCTAGCAAAAATTTTGCATGCATGAAGGGAGAGTGGCACCTTTTTCTCACCTACCTCATCAAGTAACTGATTGTAGACTGATTTAGACATTCGGAGTTAGACTAGTGAGTTCCAGAAGTGATTTAGACACACTGAGTCAGCTATTCAGCCAGCTTGAGCTGGTAGATTTGAATCCTAACCCCACGATTCGAAATATATTTATTGTATAATCATTGTATTATTGATTAATGAATGAAGATTAATGTTGTGATTATCTTAGCAATTCTTGTTCGATTTATCTGAAATTTGTGGCATGCATTTCCTATTCAGTGTACATTCTCTTTTATTATTCCACTGCATAATTCCCTTCCTACAGCTTTCATATTTTCCTGTAGATCAATGGTTCACAAATTTAACATCTCTAGTTGGAGAATCTATTCTATGCTAGGAGCAATTTTTTCTTCTAGAGATCTTGGTTTTTCCTTTACCATTCTAAATATATATGGACCTCACTATTATGGAATGGATTACTATCAAAATCTATTTGAAGCAAGCTTTCATCTAACAGAGAGATTCATACTAGTAGCATATCTCAATTTTTCCATTGGAGAGGTAGAGACATGCTACCCATAAAAACCCACTTTTTATTATTTATAAAGTAATCTTGAAGAAGTGTTCGTATTTGATCTAGCCCTAGTAAAGTTATTGCCTATTTGGTTGAATATATGTGATGGTGATCAGGCAATCACCAAAATACTGGATAGATTTATCATTAATGAAGGTTTGTTGCAATAAATCTACAATATAAAATAGTGGGTTGGATCTGGAGGATATTTGGATCACTATGTCATTTTCATGGAAGTTTGAAGGCACATGAAAAAACCTCCGTCTCCATTTGAGTTTAACGCTACCTAGTTACACGAAGAAGGATTTCAAAACTTGGTTAAATCGACATGGACTCTTTATAATCCTCTATACAATGTTTAGAAGTAGGGTTCTTTTTAAATAATCTCAAAATAGTTAAGGATCAAACAATTAAATGGGAGGAAAACTTTATGAACACAAATTCCAAGGAACTTATCCACATTGAGGAACTTTTGGATCCATACTACACTACTTACCCTGCAAGTTTTGATTTGAAAGGTCAAAAATTCAAAATTCTGGATCTTGAGACAAAAAGGAGGAAATTACTCATGGATGAGGAAGCCACTATCATGTTAAAAAGAAGATCCATTTGGATCCCTAAAGGAGATAGTAACACTAAGTATTATCACAATTACATCAAGCACATAGTACACACAAATCCTATTTTGGAAATTGAATATGAAGAAAGGAATTTGGTCTCGGGATTGCATGAAATTGCCAATGTTGGAGTACATCACTTCTCAATATTATATAAAGAGGATCACACAATTCCCATTGCTTCCATGCTGGAGGTTATTGCTCATTTCCTTAGCTATATATCATAAGAGCATAACTACTCTCTCAAATATCCTATTTCTAAAGATGAACCTACTGAGGTTATCAAGTCTATACACCATGTCAAGAGTCCTTGACTAGATGTTTGGCCAGTTGAATTTTACTCGGGTATGTTTGAGGTAATGGGTGAATATTTACTAATTGTTGTTGAAGAATATAGGGAAAAGGGGAGAATCTTGACAGCCTTTAATTCAAATTTTTTTCCTCTTATTCCAAAAGTAGATAATGTGAAAAGGATGGAAGAGCTCAAGACTATATCTTTATGTAATTATCTATACAAGTTGGTTGCAAATACTTTGGACAATAGAATAAGGGGTATTTTGTCTAGTGTCATTACGCCTGAACAATTTTCATTCCTAGAAGAAAGACATATTCATGACACAATTGGTCTAGCCCAATAAGTATTACACTCAACCAAGATTAAAAATGTTCCATCTGTTGTCATTAAAGTTGATCTCACTAAGGCATGTGACAAAGTAAATTGGACCTTCCTCGAATGAGTCCTCACACAAATTGGTTTTGATATCCCTTTTGTGAACTAGATATTATCATGTGTTCAATCTATCATCTTTGAAGTGGTTATTAATGTATCTTCTTCTATATTCTTCACACCAGGAAGAGGGTTAAGCACTACAAGGAAAAATCCCTCTAGTGGAGGTTATAGTCACGAATCCCATTAAAGAAAAGGATGAAAAATTGTATATAGCGAAGGAGAGCGAGCAGAGGGTTTAGTGGATATTTTTTCAATTAATGTGTTTTCTCTGGAAACGCACCGGTGCATTACATACAATGTTGCACCAATGAATAATAAATGATATCACACTGAAATGGAGGAAAAATATAAATCAACAAAAAAAATAATTTAAAAATTTATGTTAATTACAAAACTGTTACACGGTGCATTTGCATGTATTAAATGCACCGGTGTGCTTGATGTATCACCACCCAGTGCACTTAATACCCTAAAATGCATCGTTATTTCAATGTATATTTTAGTAAGAATTCTAATACCAGTGCTCATGATAACACAAAATGCATTGGTGCATGTTTAATAAATAAATGCACTGCTTTCTGCTATACGCTGTGTCTTTAAAATAAATTGTTCTAAATTGAATTTGCAAACCCTACTTCACAGTGTGTATTTATAATAAAATCACCGATGCGTTTGGAGTATACAAACTCACTGTGTTTTAACATTAAAAATTTGTCGAAACACCCATCAAATTTTTTAAAACCTTATTTTTAGGTGCATCAAGTTTTTAAGCATGCACCGGTGAGCTTCATCTGAAATGCAAAAGAACAAGGTTTAATAATAATAAAAACAACCCGCACTATAAAATTAATTTTTACTATATTTTAGTGTGTTTTCTCCCAAGTACATCGATGTGAAAGATTAACAAATTAAACACCCTGACATCCGTGGTCCACATGGAAACAATCTTCATCTGTATTGGTTGCTGCTGTTGGTTTGAATTTTGACAAACGGTGGTCAAAATTTTAAATTTTCCATACATCGCAAGGATGCCTCCTCAAAGAGTCGTTAAACAAGTAAGTTGTTTATAAACACATAATTTTATTTTTTTACGAATTAATTTTTTGATTGAAGCCTTTATTTGTTGTTTAAAAAAAATTTATGTGCGGTGTGTTTGAGTGTTCGACTCGCACCGAAAACCGGTCCACCCTATCAATTTTTATAGGGCACGGCGGCGACGGTGCAAGCCGAACATATAGAACTCACCGCTAACCTATAAATCTTTAAAAATATATATAACATAAATAAACATAAAACCTAAATATTTTTTAAAAATAACTAAATTATCCAGTGTGCCTAGGCCATGTTATGGCACCAGTTTCGGTGCTCTGACATTGTCTTGCCACTTTGAAAATATGTGCAGGTCTTTATGGTGCACTTTCATATAACGAACGCACCGGTTAACATAGTTTGATAAACAAATTAATGATATGGTGCAATTATGGAAATGGAGCGCACATGTTACGATACTTTTTAATTTCTTAAGCACATTGTGAATTTTTTTAAATTTAAATAACAATTCTTCATAAACGATGCATTTGGTTGAAGTAAACACACCGTTGACGTTGTGCTTACTTGAACTGAATGCACCGACAACATATTCATTAACTATTTTAGATAAATTTAATTTTGGTGCACCCATTCCACGTGAGTGTACCAGTGTTGGTGCTCTAACGTGAAATGGGCTCACCGAAATTAAATTTATTGAAAATAGTTAAGGGTGCTTCCGTAAAATGGGATGCACCGGTGCGCTAATATGATATAGGCGCACTCTTATGTCCATATCACAAATTGTAGCAATGCATTGGATATTTGACGTACCGCTTTGATTAATTTTAATTATGTTAAATATATTATCGATGTGATATTATTGTAGGAGAGAACCATAAACGGTGAATGTGTCTAGATAAAGCACCACTTATGATGCGCTTCATTTTATTCTATCTCACCGATTGTAATTTTTTATTCTTTTCACAAAACGTTATTGTTTATGTTACTAAATATTATTTTAATTGCATGGAATATGTGGTACAGAGACATGAGAGGTGACATGCTGCCAACAAGACTGTGAACAACTTGACCAATATACCATGGTCAAAGACTAGGAGGCTAGGGCAAGGGAGAGGGATTTGTACCCTCTCCCCATTTATGCTCAGACCATAGAGCTCTTGAGGATTGTCGCCCTCCTAAAGTTCTATCAGGAGGATACATCCCTTAAGGGAAACAGTGCATTATTACATTAGTTGATTCGACGTTGGGATCATTGCAGGAAGGCATTTCGTGTTGGTGGTGGTCAGTGGTTCCAACCCACTGAGGAGGATATTTATTTCATCATTGGGATATCTAGGAGAGGGGAGGAACTACCCCAGTTACCTGATGTCCCATTTGGTGTTCCATTAGATTTTCAACTAGCTTACTCTTAGCGATATATAAGTGCGATATATCAGTGATGCGATCAACCATCTGTATTTTCAGGTGAGCATTGCCCAGCTTCGAAAATCTGATTTTGGTTGAGAGGACGTCAGGTGCCTCTCTCTTCTCCTTATGACACTAAAGCACTCCACAACTGATGGGAAGCACATTAGTTTCCCCTTATGGTATTATGTTGGCTCTTTAGTGTAGAGACGTAGATGCATTAAGTGGTTTCCCATTTTTTTGCGGCAGATTTGTTATGCTTTGGATAGATGTGGTGCAGTCATTAATAGGAGGTACAAATTATGTTTTGATTAAGATATATATATATATATTTAGATGTTTTCGGTGACCAAGCCATCATTTGAGTGGCTACCTACTACGCTGATCATTGAGGTACGTATGCACATGTGTGGGGAGACAATGCCTAAGAAGGGACAACCTGAGTTTCCAGCGAGGATCACCTCAAATATGCTAGAGATGTTGGCTAGTGAGGAGGACCATGCACTTGACATGGTTCCATATTGATATGCTGGCATGGATTGGAGAGGGTTCCAGAAGGTCTTCTTCACACCAAATGAGCCACCTGATGAGAGAGGTAATATTAATGTTATGTTTAAATTACTATAGTTGCATTTTATTATATTTGTACTTAATGCAAATAAAATATGTTATAAATTTTATTTTTTAATGAAATTGTCTAATTATTATTCTGTACTATATATTTTGCAGATATTGCCATATTTGATGCAAAGTTCGACCCACCTCCTCCTGCTCTTGATGATGAGTATTTGGAGGAGCGGGATTAGGCCAACCCACATGAGGTGGCTGGTAGACATCCCAACCACCATTCATGTAGGTTGCGGGATAGATATATTTAGGATGTGGGAGACAGGTTGGCCTGATTTTTTGCTGATGTAGGTGTACAACCTGTGTGGTTGCATCAAATTCATGATGACCCTGAGCTTCCAGAGATATGGAGGATTATTCCTTGTCATATGAGGCTATTGATGGAACATGTTGTTGGTGCATGATTTTAGTTGGATTCCTCCTTTGAACGTTCCCCTTATCCTCTACCTCCTCTCCCTCCACCTTCGACATCTCATCCATCTCCTTCCCCTCCACCTTCGATATATCATCCACCTCCTCCTCTAGCTTCATCGTTATCTAGTCCTAAACTTCTACTTGACCTTCCATGTGATCCTACAACATCATCATCTCCTATACTCTTGCTCGATCGACCCTTCATTCCTACTCATCGGCTCGACCATCCACCAGCTCCTACTGCACCCATTTCTATTTTAGACATGCTCAAACAAGGTCGTACACTTCATCTTGAGGGACCTATCCTTCCTATTCTCAGACCTGTTTTTCTTTCTGGTATGAGTATTAATGCCTCTGGCTCTGCTAAAAAAGGTGCAGATATTGCCTCTGGATCTATTGGTGGAGGCGATGATGCATTTAACTCTGGTAGGAGAGATATTGATGATGCCTCTATTGGCGGAGGTGGAGCAGATATGGTGTAGCAGTTATTGCACTAGAGAGATTGATATTTAAATTTGTTAGTTGCAGGATGTGTTGAATGAATATGTGACGTAATGTTTATGATGGTATGTTCATGCTTATTTTCAATTTTTTGTTAATGATGGTATGATGGCATATATGACGGTATTTATTTTTATGTTTCTTAGATGCTAACAATGATAAATAATGGTATGTTTATTTTTATGTTTATGTCATGAAAATGGTGATGATGCCTTCATGTTTTTGTTAAAAAATATGTAATAAACTACTCTTACTCACTTCCAATTGTAACAACTCAAACATATGATGTAGACCTTAATGATGGTATGATGGCATATATGACGGTATTTATTTTTATGTTTCTTAGATGCTAACAATGATAATAATGGTATGCTTATTTTTATGTTTATGTCATGAAAATGATGATGATGCCTTCATGTTTTGGTTAAAAAATATGTAATAAACTACTCTTACTCACTTCCAACTGTAACAACTCAAACATATGATGTAGACCTTCGTCCAAAAAAAATATTTAGTTATTTTTGTTTTTATAAGCTAGTTAATACTCATTACATTAAAAGAATGGTTCAACAATATACATCTATGAATTGAAGGCATTGCTACCCTTGGCAATAAACCCTAAATGAAGGTCTCACTTACAATCGAACTCCTTAACGATAGTTATTATAATAACCATTCCCTTATTATCCATAAGTGCTTCAAAGATAACCCTTTTTGTCTTTAAACCCAAAGTTATTTATTAAAACTACTCGGATAGTGAATGTCCTAAGTTCTAAGTGTTAGATTTCACCTCTTATGACTTTGGCTTAATGAAACCTTGGCAGAATAAATATGATACTTATGCCTCCTTTGATATAATTCTCCTTGTCCCGTCAATTAGATTAAGAATCATGTCATATGTTACTCTTACCATGTCTTTAGGGAATGAAACTCTTAAGCACAATGGTTAGTGTCCCTCGTTTAATAAATTTGGACCTTCAACTATCCTTACACAATGTTCTTAACCTATTCAGTGTTAGGTTTCCTGGTTCGCTAGGCCTCGAGGTTTGAGGCCGGCCTTAGAAATTTATGCTAATACACATTTTTCATTAATGCAGGCGTGATCACATCGAGACTCATTGGGGTAACTTCTAGCAATGTTCGCATGCCTTAGTTTGTAGCAAAATCTTTTACATTGCCATTTATACTATCGATGGTATGTGCGTTCTTTCAAAGTATTTGGTTTCAACCCAAGCTAGTTTTAAATAGCATATGTAACCTCCTTGTGAATTTCAAAAGGGGTTTTCTTACTCAGTCAGATGTGTGTCCACGTTCATTTCACCAAATGCAGGGTCAAGAGCCATGTTTATAGTTCTCCTATGGAAAATTTATAATCTTTGTTTTATCCTAGTTAATGCCCTCGACTTCAATTACTAGTTTGAGGTCAAAGAAAACCCTTGTGGTATGAAATGGCTTAAATACAATGGAGGCTACATTTTCAAGCTTCAAAATGTTATCCTGAAATCTTTTAGTGGTTCACTTGAGGAGCAAATAGAAGGTGAGTTATTAAATATAGTTTCATGTACATCTCTTCTTATTGGGTTTATATATATATATATATATATATATATAAGAGTTATATCATCATGATCCTATGTTCACTCATAAATTGTTATGTAACTCTTTAGTGTAGGTATACAACTTATTAAACCATTTCCAAAGATGGCTGACTAGTTGTTGCAATAGAGCGTATGGATCCTGAGTAAGATTTCAACCTCAGGTTCCTGCACAACGAAACATAGCACAGTTTGGGTCTGGGTAGTGGATAAGCACTGAATACCTTGGTCCTTCCATAGTTTTGTTTCCTTTAAGAAGATTTAGTCATTATTAAATTAGTCGATGCAAACCGCCATATCGAGGGTTATAAACCTTGATCATTTGTTAAATATTATTTTGTACAGGCTACTCCTGTAGCATTTGATTTAGTAACAACCTGAGTTTCTCAACATGCATATTAAGAGTGCGCTCAGTTGGGAAAAAACCCTATGTTTGAAAGGTTCAAGTATATGCATTTACTAATGTTGTTTTCAATCTTCGTGTTTAACTAGATATGTTCCAATATATTTATATATATGAGATATGTTACTATATATATATATATATATATTCCAATCGAAAAAATATCTTATGCATCTTAAAATATTCTTTTACTTCAACTTACAAGATTACATATTGGATTTATGTCTGTTCATTATTTTTCTCCTCTACCTCTGTTATACCCAGGGGGAGAGTGAATGCCAATTTAGATAGCTTCTTTGATTCCATATTTAGCTCCCTGTATATATGTTTAAAGGAAATAATTTCAAAAGAAGCTATATGTTCCTTGATAGTTTTTAATAAATGTTGGAGGTGAGGGGCATTGATCTGAATTCTCCTAGTGGACCAATCTATAACCATTTTAGAGTCTCCAAACAACTGTATTTTTTTCATCTGTTTATTTATGGCTACCATGAGGACTGCCCACAACGCTAAAAGTTCTTCTTTGTTGTTTGAAGCTCGATCGAGAGAAAATTTTATATCTAGTTTCTTATTATCAGTGAGATACACAACTCCTCTTGCTCCCCCTAGCGATGGTTCTCCTTGGTTGGCTCCATCAAAATAGGCCCAGGGAATTGTTTTTTTCATCTATGTATTTAATATCAGTCTATGTGGGGTTGATTTGGGCTTAGTTCGATGCTCCATGACCTTCTGCATAAGCACAATTTTTGTTCTTTCTGGTGGAGTCCATGTGTTTTGAAAAACTGCCATGTTCCTTGCTTCCCAGATGGTAAAAACGAAGAGTGCAGGGAGGGATTGGTAATTATGTACCCTTTCATTGTTCCACCAATTCTTGGTTCTTTGTTCCAATTAAAGGTCCATATTGGGAGTCGTTGTGCAGTTTAGTCTTCTGGTATTCATTTCTCAAACAAAACCTACATATGAATAAGTAAAGAATAAATGAGATGCTATCTCATTTTCAGATTTGCATAAGCATAGACTCAGCCCCTGGAATCCTCTCTTTGTCAAAATATCCCATGTTATAAGTTTGTTGCTTAACGTCATCCACAGAGTTAAGATTTATTTTAGCGGTCCTAGAGTCTTCCAAATTTTCATCCACCACCAGATATGTTCGCATTCATGCACATCTTCTCTTGCAACCTCATATCCAAGTTTTGCAAAGAAACTATTGTCTTTTCCATTCTTTGTCCAAATGAGCTTGTCCAACTCATCCTCCTTCGGATGAATGAAGTTTTTAACTAGTTTGGTGACATAATGATTCCATTCTACCACTAAAGCTCCCATTAATCCCATATATTGGGTCATTTTCGAACCCGTTCTTCCCCTTATCTAAGGTTGTCGTTCTCTAGCTTCTACCAGTGTTGTGACTCTCTTGGCTCTTAGATGGGTGATTAACTAGTCTGATAGTCGGTATTCCTCTCATGAACCTACCCATGGATCTTTCCTATAAGTACTCGTCTTCCATCACCTATATTCCATGCTACCCAATTGTCGACCAAAAGAAGATCCTGAACAAAAACCTTCTAGCCTATCGACCCATTTTTGTACATTTTATTTGATTGTCTAAACTATTCTACTATAGATGATTGTATGCAGTATTTAGAACTCATTTTTCTTCCCCATGGGGATTCTGGGTTTTCTTCCATCCTCCACATCGATTCAGTAGCCAAAGATTTACAAAAGAGTATAGGATTCTTGACTCCCCAACCTCCCTTTGATTTGGGAAGGGTTAAGGTAGTCCATTTTACTAGTGAAATGCCTTATGTCTCTTTGTTTGTTGTGCATAGGAAGGAGAGGCATTTTTTCCTTATTTTTGTTAGTATACTCTTCATAATATATGCTATTGAATCCCAATGTGTTGGTATGCTCTGGAGAACTGCTTTGAGCAAAACCAATCGACCTCATCTGGACAAAAAACGGTTTTCCCACATAGATAATCTCACTTCTACTTTTTTGAATAGCCACAATGAGTCTTGAAAGGCATAGGAATTTGGCTTTAGAGAAAAACCCAAATACTTAATCCCTTCTATTACAGGATTTATTGTATAGGGGACTAACTCCCTTACCCTGTTCAAGAGTTCTTCTAAGAGATTATTAAATGCCAACTTTGAATTTTCTTTGTTTATAGCCATTCTTGTTGCCTTTTGATATTTCTCCAGAATATTTATCAATGCTTGAACATTTTCATATGTACCTTCTCCAATCAGTAGCACACCGAGCACAAACAGAATATGAGTTATTTCTACTGAACTTGAGATCCTTGCCCCCTTAAATATTTTTCCTTCCTCTTCTACTCTATGAATGATTATGCTTAAAGCCTCTGCTACAAGGATAAACATGAATGGAGAAAGGGGACAGCCTTGCCTCAAGTCTCTTGTTCATCTGAAGAACTGGGAGGGAGCACCATTTATTAATACTGCAAATGAGGTTTATTGGATGCAACCCATTATCCATTCTACAACCTCCATTGGCATGCCTATTTGAATTAGTAACAAGTGTATAAAGGTCCATCTTACCCTATCATAAGCTTTAGAGAGATCTAATTTGAGGGAAAAAGGCTGACATTATTTCTCTTTTTATGGAGTGCATTGCTTCCTGCACCAATGATACTGCATCGTGTTTCTGTCTGTTAAACAAAAAACCAAATTTTTCTTCCTAAATTACTTTGTTGAGTATAGGTTTCGTCCTATGTGCTATAATCTTGGCTATTATTTTGTAAACCAAATTTCACCACAAAATTGGTCTGAAGTCCTCAAAGGTCTCCCCTTTTTGCTTCTTAGGTATTAGTGTGATGAAGGTGGAATTCATTGCTCCTAGCATCTTCCCCGGTCTCTGCAATTATTTAACCATCTATAGCACATCTAGTTTAATTAATTCATAAAACCCTAGAAAAAAATCTAGTGTAAAACCATCTGGACCAGGGCTTTTCCCTTTCTGAAAAGAATGGATAATCGAGTTTAACTCCTCCTCGGTTACTTCTTTTAATAATTCCTCCTTCATTTCTTTTGTTATTAATAAAGTAAATAGATTTAGGACCTCCAATATTTCTAATATTGAGCATCCCGAAGGAGCTCTAAATCGGGAGTTGAAATGTTCTAATGTTGCCTTTGCTTTGTCCTGAAATGACTGAGCTGTATTTCCCTGAGCATCTTGTATTTCCACTATGGTAATTATGCTCTTCCTATGCAAGGCGTAACGATGGAAGTACTTGGTATTTTTTTCTCCTTCTACTATCCATAGGGCCCTGCTTTATAATTGACAGTGCTGCTCTTTTTTAGCTAAAAGGTTGGTTCTTCTTTTTTTTTGTAGTCTTTAAGGACTCCAATTCTTTATTGGTAAAAATTCTTGTTTTCTTTAAGTTTAATATTTCTTGTATCTTATCCTCTATTTCTCTTAATTCTTTTTGGGAAAAGATCTTGTTCTTCTACCCCCACTCTTTTGAGATTTTCTTTATTCTAGCCATATTTTCTACCATCTGTTACATGTAGGTGGTCGGGGTGGGGTTTTCTAATGGCTTCCAATTTTCTATGACCATATTTTGGTAGGATTCCTCTTCTAACAATGTTGGGTTAAATTTGAAAGGGGAGGGTGGTTTCTTTTCCATGATTTTTATTGATAAAGTGATCAGTCAGTAATATGAGAGCCCTCCAGTTTCCACCGTGGATTTTAAAACCAAATGCTCTTGAAATAGACTTTCTACCACTATAAACCATACTAGCCTTTTGGATATTGCTTGCTCCCCACTTCGATTATTTTTCCATGTCGACTCCATTTTTAATGGCTAGAGATCAATGAGTTTTTTTCCTTCAAATAATGTACAGAATAAATTACTTAGAGAATCTGTGTGAGCATTTTTCCCCAGATATCTCCTAATGTGAGGGTTAATTTCAAATCCCATGCTAGTATTAGGTTTGGGTGATCGAGCGCTCCAAAATTGCATAAGGTTTCCTAGTATAATCTTCTTCCATGAAAGGGTTCGTATACATTTAGAAAATACATAAGAGTCCTTATTTCTGTGTCCTTCAGCTCAGTTTTTATCCTTGCTTCGTAGAAAGATCCCGAGTGAGATATTACTTCAGGACTACATGTTGTGATTAAAACTCCTGAACGTCCTTCTTCATCGATTGCTTCCATCTTCCAGTCTTTTAAAAAACTACTTAAAACTTCCCTCGCTTTCTCCCCTTCCATCGTTGTTTCATGCAGTAGCATGAATTTTGGCTTTATCATACTTATCATTCGTCTGAGGGATATTAATTTGGAGCCCCCCCCCCACCTAGCCCCCTTATGTTAAAAGAGAGGGCTAGTATTAGGAGCCCTTAGTCAGGGATTTTTTAACTCGAAGAGAACTTCCAAAGGTCAGTTTTTTTCCCTCTTTAATATCTTTGATAGCTTATATTTGTGCCATTGAGAGATAGGATTTTTGTCCTTCTTGCATCCTTTAGGTTAGTTTGGGGGATAAACCTCCTATTGAAACTTAGTCCTCTTCTATACTATATTTGGACCTTAGACGATAATTCCTTCTTGTATATTGGGATTTTCTTTCTGTCTCTTCAGTTGACTGTGTATGATTCATTAATTTTTCTCTTTTTTTTTAATAGTTTCATTTTATTTATGTGAAAGTTCTTTTATTATTGAATTATCTGAAAAGATAAAGGTTTGAATGGAATTACCTTCTTCAACCATGGGTACGCTTGTACCAGGATCAGGACATGTCGTGCCTTTTTTTGCCACCTTGAGTCGGCGCCTGTCCTTTTCATCCGTGGCTTCTTGAATATTTTTCAATTTCTAGTCGGTCACCTTCTCTTTGCATCCTACGTCATTTATTAAGAATTTTGTTTCTGAGACTGACTCTGATGTGGGTCCAGTTGGTTTTGAACTATGTGCACCACCATTAGTTTTCCTAACCCAAGTATCTTTAAATTGTGGTTTCTTTTGTCTTTCCTCGTTGTCAACACAAACTTTCTTTAAATGACAAACCATCTTGCAATTGTAGTATCTGAACTGTATCTTCCAATATTCCAATCATTGTGTCCATATAATTCCATGCATTACAATTAGAATTTCTTTGAATAATCCTTATCTTATGCCCATTTCTACTAGGATTCATGCACACCTTATGTCTGTCTTGGCCTCCTAATCATCATCTAGCATGAGGAACTTGCCCAATTTGTTTCCAATTACTTCTAAAATGTGTTTCTGCCAGCACATTGTTAGAACTCCTGGCAGTATCACCCAAATCTATTGTACATTGTGTGGGTCCCTCTTCACATTGAAATTTATATGCCATTTCCTCATAATCAGTCCCAAAGGACCCCATTTCCACCTTTGGTTTAACAGTTGTGTGCCATCCTCCTCCTCCTTGACCTTGAAGAGGAACCACCCTCTCAAAATGATCTAGAAATCCGACGTGTTATATCCAATTAAGGGGCGCTAGTGTGTATCCATCCACCTTGTTAGAGTAGCTTTTCCTGTCTCCTTTTGTTGACACAAAACCCGTCGGTAGGGGTTCACTCTCAGTTGACACCCAAACCACCGCGACCTCCCAGAGCACCAACTCAGACAGGTTCTACCCCATCCGGAAACACCTACAGAGTAGATGAGGTCTCACTCGAGATGTTTGAGGCAGAACTGTCGGAACCAAGTTTACGCAGTTGTGAAGGATGATCGTGCATCTACTTATCAATTCAACACAACATTATTCAATATATCTACTTATCCAAATTATGCATTAACATAACCATGTCATTATTCAATAGATCGCATTAACATAGTTGGATTGCAACAAAATATCGATGCGCAAATAGATCTAGCAGTATATCATCATTCATAGTAGAGAAGCATTGCATCATTCATAGATACGGATCACATTCACATTTAGATCACAGAAAATAGGAAAACAGAAAGACAATAAAATACACAATGATTATGCTCAACCTCCAGCATCTTATATTACTCTTCACGGTAAAACACAAGTCCTCAAAACAGTTCTTCAGACACATACACAGAGCCAAAAATTCGTCGTTCTCAAAACTGAGAATAATCTCTAAGAAGTCCCCCCCTTCCCCTGAAGCTAAGAATATCTAACACTTACACTTCTAAATATATTTATAGGCTTGCGCCTTTACATTGATGGTCAATTTAATTCAACTTCCTAACTACTTCTTAAAAAATTCTACAAAATAATGACCACAATCCATAAAATATGGTCCAAATCTATGAAATATGACCAAAAGACATAAAATATTGTAAATCCTCCTTGCGCACCGTTTTCCACCTTGTGCTGCGTCTTTGATCTTGCACAACATCCGTGATGTTGCGTAGCTATCTTACCCCAAAACTGTCGGCCAACACCTTCCCACAAAATAATCCTACCAGTGAAAATGCAGGTAATTTGGGATTTATGTTAATTGTATGTCTCTTCCAACTGAGAATTCTAAACGACCTGTTTTCAACCCGATCCCTATGGATTTCTTCGAGCCATGTTTTGCCTATACTTCTGGGTGTCTAGTCTCTTCATTTACAAAACTGTTGGTATGTATGTTGTGTGAGGGAGGAGGTGGAGTACCTTCATTGCCTGTGGCTAATGTCATTTGTTTACATGGATGGGCAGTATCATTATTCGACATTCTGTTTGTACTGCGTATTTCAATTTTTGAGAAGAATATCCGCCAACATAGGGGATCCTCCTCATAATCAACCTCGTCCTCATACATCATGTTTATGAATGACTGCAGTGAGTATATACTCGTGGAAAAAAAATATTTAAAAATTAAAGACAAAATCCTCGCCAATCGTCGAAACTTTTTTCAGGGCCACAGAGCTACATCGTGTGTTTAATCATCATCCAATATGTGTGTGTGTGTGTGTGTGTGTGTGTGTGCGCGCGCGCGCGCGCGTGCGTGTGTGTGTGTGTGTGTAAGTTTACTCTTGTTATTTCTTTGTATATATATTAGTTTGACATATTATCTAGACACTTTGTTCTTGTCCTATCTCTACAGGAGGTTGTAAAATAAACCTTGAAATTGCTTATCCAAAATGAAGGCGACCCTTAAGGCAACTAGCACATAACCTTGTTATATTATAAAGTTTTCTAGACTATTAATAATCATGCTAAAAAAAAGAAACTAAGCGTTTTTCCTTCTAAAATTTCTAAGTTTGCATGATACATTAGTGGTTCAATACAACATTTGAACTGGCCATGTTTGATACAGTTATTTTACCTGTAATTTTGTTTCTCTAGCACAATATATTTTGTAAGTTTTAAATGTTCAGACATGTAATAACCTAGGATGTTAATCTCTCGTCAAAATACTATTTCAGTAATGTGTGTTAAAAGATTGTACAAAATTTATTGTTGCGTCTTATCTCGGGGTGATGGTAATCCATGTAACTATTCTTCGCTATACTTTTGTTCTTCCTACCTTACACTTAAGGTTTATAATAGATTTAAGAGGTTTTGACCCTTAAAATCTACTTTTACTCAGGAGGATTGACAGCCTTAGATCCATTTTATAAAACCCAAATACATAAATAACTAGAGAGCTACCCAAACCCAGTGGGTCGAGTTTTCCAAAAGATAACACAACAATCTCTCTTATAAATGTCTTATTCGTGTCTATGAGATAATAAATTATGCGAGGAGTGTTGAACTATTGCATTTGAAATTTATCTCGATCTCATATATTAAATACTAGCATATGTACTTCTATATACTGTAGATAACTCAATCACATCTAACAAATTTTTCAAGAATAAAATTCCATCATTTCATTCAAATACAAAGTCTAATTTATGCAACTAGATGGATCTAACATTTACCAGATTATATCATAAATCATTCATGGACTAAAATTTTAAGAGATACTTTTAGAATATTTGATAAATAAAGATGATATATATCTGAACCAGAAGTGGAACCTGTAATAGTTGCAGTACCGAATGTGGTTGGAATATCCATGTTCCACCCAACCTTAGATCCAAAGCAACCTTTTCTTCTTGTTCTAATCACCCCTGGTCTAAATCATGCATCCCAAGAGAGTAGAATGTTTACCTATGTCAAAACTACTGGGTTTATTCAAATTTTCCTAACACAAAAGTGCTCACGCAGTAAGCCTTCCATTCCTTAGCATACTAAACAGTGTCCTGCCTCCTACGTATACCTTTTTATTATTTTCATTTGCCTAGTTCTTATCCCAAACAACCAATTCCTTTCAAAAAAAATGTGGCTATTCAAATCCCTGATTTTAGGGGGTGTCTAGTGCCATTATTGCACTTTAGACACTTGTTTTGACTTCACCAAGGTTAACTCTCACTTGAATCCCTTCTTGGATGCATGATTTCCTTATTTAATGTGGTTGTCTTACCATTATTCCTTTGTTTTATTAAATCAATAATTGTTCATTACATATGTCCATCATGCGAACATTAGGCAGATTTGTAATCTAGCCCAATTATTTAGTTCAAAAAAAAATTTGAATTTAAACGTTCATACTAAAATATACAAACATAATGTTTTTTGGGGGGGGATATTACATCCTCACGCCCTTATTATTAACATTGTCCTCGATGTTATCAATATTATTCCATTGGTTATGGGAACAGATTTGGGTACTTCTCCTGCATGTTTTCCTCCAGTTCCCAAGTTGCTTCCTAGGGGATAAAGTGCTTCCATTGCACATTTACCCGAGTGATGACTATGTTCCGAACTGCTATTTCTTTCTAGTCCAAAATGCGCATAGGTTCCACCTGGTACTCTCCTTCTGGTTCCACTTGCACCACATTCCAGTCAATGATGTGAGTAGGATAATGAATAAATTTTTTTAATAAAGAAACATGAAAAAACATTATGAACTTTCAAGTGTGTTGGGAGTTCAAGTCGATAAGCTATTGGCCCAATTCTTTCCATAATTTGAAAAGGTCCGCAAAACCGCGATGCCAATTTAGCGCAGTTTCCCAATCTGAGCGAAATCTTTTTGGGATTAACTCGAATATATATGTGGTCTCTAACATCAAACTCCTTATGTTGTATTTTTAAGCTTGCGTAACTTTTTTTGCGATCTTGTGCCACCTTTAAGTTCTTTCGTACATTACGGACATTCTGTTCCATGTCATGCAGTAGTTTTGGTCCTACCATAAGGTGATCTACTAAGTTATCCCAACTCACTGGGGTAGTACACTTTATACCATACATAACTTCGAATGGGCTCATCTTTGATGAGGCTTGATATATGTTATTGTACGCAAATTCTACAAGGTGCAGATA
Source organism: Pseudotsuga menziesii (assembly GCA_001517045.1). Lineage (NCBI taxonomy): Eukaryota > Viridiplantae > Streptophyta > Pinopsida > Pinales > Pinaceae > Pseudotsuga > Pseudotsuga menziesii. The sequence goes on along the minus strand of LPNX010234034.1, from coordinate 978,606 downwards.
GTCTTCCCACTTAATGGGTTTTTCCATGACGTACATACATAACATATCTTCGATAATATGGTTGGTACGTTTCATCTTCCCATCTATTTGTGGGTGATAACTAGTGTTGAAGTTTATTTTGGTCTCCAATCCTGCAAACAAGGACTTCCAAAAATTTGACGTGAACTGGACATCTCGGTTGAAGATCGCCATTTTTTGTACTCCATTTTAATCTGAATATTTCCTTCATAGATATCTCTGCAATATTCACAACTTTGTGACTTGATTTCATGGGAATAAAATGTGCATATTTGCTTAATTTATCTACTACAACCATAATAGAATCATGTTGTTTTGTGTTTTTGAAAAACCTGTGATGAAATCTAGAGATATGACTTCCCATTTCCATTCAGGAATTGGTATAGGTTGTAACAGACCTACTGGGTATTGGTGTTCATGCTTCACCTGTTGACATTCCAAACATTTAGACAAATAATCAATCAAATCTCCTTTTAAACTTGGATAGTAAAATTGTTTTATTAAGGCTCTTATCATTTTTTGATAACTAGGGTAGCTGGCATATGGTTCTTTATGCATTTCATTCAAAACCAACAACTTTATTTCTGCTATATTCGGTACATATAATCTGTTTATGAACCATAACAGACCTTCATGGTCCATCTTGAATTCTATTCCATTTAAATTTACCTCATCTTCTAGCAGTATATTCAATAAATTTGCATATTCAACATCGTTAGTGCTTGCATTTTTAATTTTTCTTTCGATGTTACTTTCTGGTTGACTTATAATCATCTTTTAAACCTCATGAGATCTTCGGCTGAGCACATCACCCACTTTGTTTTCTTTACCTTTTGTGTGTTTTACTTCAAATTCGAACTCACTCAAGAAGGCCATCCACCTTGCTCGTCGTGTATTAATGTAATGTTTTGCTTTTATAAAAAGGGAATAATTGAGGAATAATAGCACTAGGAGTAGAAAGGTACATCAATTCAGTATTATTAAGTCAGCAGTGTAGTAAGAAGGCCATAAGAGTTCATATCATAAAGCATGCAAAGCATGCCGACCTTATTTTAGTGTTAAATTCAACATGAAATTAGAATTGCATGCATGCAAAAGTGAAGCATAAACCCTAAAAGTGACATGCAAACCCTAAAAGTACATGCTATTCTATTTAAGTAGGGTTATTGGACCAAAGAGATTATATATTGTTATCGTTGATTGATTTTGGAGTTTCGAGCAGCAGCACAGCATGCACCCACGGCAGTTGGGGTTGGAGACAGTGTCTTCAGCTAGGGAGGATTCAGCAGTGAGATATCTACCCTAGTCTCTTATTGGGATAGATCATCCAGGTTTATCCATTGCATCCATCATAGACTACAGTATTTGGAGATCCAGCACATTTCAAAGGGTTATTAGCAGAACCACTTTTTGCAGTTGGAAATAGCAAGGAAAACACAGAAGGATTCGTTGGGACCACAAAACCAAGTCTTTCCTCTGCATGTCAGCTTCCTCTTTCTCAGCAAGCCTATCCTATGGTATGCAGTGATTATCATCCATCAATTTGCTCACCTGGAGTAGCTATCAGCCAAACAGACTAGTTGGGGGCGTGAGCAGCATAACTGCCAATCAATTCATTAGGGCACTTAGAGGCAGCGAAACCTCCGCATGTGCTAGTCCATCTCTACGGAATCAGCAGACAGACAAGCTCAGAAAGTTTCATCCCAAACGAACCTCTCCTCCTACAAAAACATCACCCTTAGTCTGGAGGGTGTTTATGGTACTGCAGGGTGGTAACACCAGAGGAAAAGAGAATTATTAGACCACCCATCCAGATCCTTATGCATATAGCTATCTCTGGAGTCATTATCAACCAAAATATCAATGGTAAGTGTTAATTTCTCTCTGCAAAACCCTAACCCTAATTCAGCTATATTTTAGGGCATTTTTGCATGGCGAGTTTGCATGCACAGTTATTTTGCAAATTTGTATGAGATTGAGTGTGCCAGTCAGCACTATCATAGAACATTAGAGAATATCAGTATTTGGGATATTACAGTGGTATCATAGCATGATCTTTTCCAGCTCTAGGCACATAGCAATTGAAGAAATGTGCATGTTGATGCATGCTTGTACATGCAAATGCATATCAGTGATGTTGGTGAAGTGTATGTCTGAAAAAAGGTTTTCTTTGCCATCTTGTGAGAACATGAAGACAATGAGAAGGATCTTAACTAGAAATTTGAAGAGGTTAGAAGTACTTCAACACTTGCCTTGATATCAAGAGTATCTAGACTTGGGTGATGAGGTATGTGCAGCATTGTCCTTTCAATATTATTACACCATCAAGTTTGGGATCCAGCCCAAATATTTGGATGAGGATCCCCTTAAAGGCACAGTTGGGGGAGGGAAGAAAGATGAGCATGAATTACAGGTAAGATTTAAACGCACATGATTAGGATGTGCATGAGGAGATCACATTACACCCATCCTATGAGTCTACTGACACAAACACATTCGCTCGTCAGATTGTGGACAAGCCGTGTGATGAGTTGGATTTGGTACACTCTTCATCAACTACAGCAGGAGTCCAGACAGTTATGACAGGTGAAATACATGAGGTGCAAGGGAATGAGCACAACAGTCGAGCCACTAAGCAGTCACACATGGAGGTTAGGGAGAGTTTATACATGCATGATAGAGCTTCCAGATGATAGTCACCGAAAGAAGATTGAACGTGTTAAAGAAAGCATTCTAGCGATGAAAGAGAGGACCAAGATACTTCTAGACACCATAGTACAACGAGATGTTGAGCTTACAGTTCTTCGAGTTGTATGTACCGAGTCAGCAGACGAGATTTATAGTATTGAACAACAATTAGATTCCTTAATGGGGCGACAGGAGAAACATACTATTGCATTTTAAAGCAATCCTCTTAAGGAGTACATAGACAGGGATTGATGTAGCTTGAATCCACTTTTGTATAATGGCAGATGGTTTTTACAGGTTGGCCAGGATCGAGAAATTGACCAGCAATATATGAGCATTCCAGTTGAAATCGAAAGGGAAAAATGTCAGCTTGGTAGGATTATTCCTTGTGATGGTGCTTATGGACAAGGTAATTTTTAGGGGTTGGATTGGAGAGAGATTAAGAGTTGGTATCCTATTGAATGGGCAATTCTTGGGAAGACATTCCTAGCTAAGGGTATAGTCCCAAAAGAGACTTCAGATATTTGGGATGAAATATGCACAAGTTTGCATTGGGATCCAGGTGGAAGACCCTATGAAGGATGGATACAGTGTTTATTGATGGCATTACTTGGGAGTCTACATGATTCTCCTTCTATCGATACTATGCAGGGTAGAGGTGGATGCATTTTGACCTCTACAATTCTCAGATTGATTTGGGACCCTGGGATTACAGTAACTGGCAGTTTAGTGATTGCTAGAGGATGCTTTCAGGAGGTCTCTGGTGATGGTACCGTACAGGGCAGTGTTTTGAGCAGAGGGTGCTACATATTTCCTAGGATAATTTGGGACCCTAGGATCATCCCCGAATCCATTTGGTTCAGTTGATTAATTTTGGATTTTCATTGGCATTGCTTGAGGACAAGTAATATTTGGCGAGGGAGGACTGTAATGTTTCGTTTTTATAAAAATGAAATAATTGAGGACTAATAGCACTAGGAGTAGAAAGGTACATCAATTCAGTATTATTAAGTCATCAGTGTAGTAAGAAGGCCATGAGAGTTCATATCATAAAGCATGCGGAGCATGCAGGCCTTATTTTAGTGTTAAAGTCAACATGAAATTAGAATTGCATGCATGCAAAATTGAAGCGTAAACCCTAAAAGTGACATGTAAACCCTAAAAGTACATGTTGTTCTATTTAAGAAGGGTTTTTGGACCAAAGAGATTATCTATTGTTATTGTTGATTGATTTTGGAGTTTCGAGCAATAGCACAGCATGCAGCCGCGACAGTTGTGGTTGGAGACTATGTCTTCAGCTAGAGAGGATTTGGTAGTGAGATATATGCCCTAGTCTCTTATTGGGATAGATCATCCAGGTTTGTCCATTGCATCCATCATATACTACAGTATTTGAATATCCAGTACATTCCGAAGGGTTATTAGCAGATCCACATTTTGCAACCGAAAGTAGCAGGGAAAACACAGAAGGATTCGTTTGGACCACAAAACCCAGTCTTTCCTTTGCATGTCAGCTTCCTATTTCTCAGTAGGCCTATCCTACGGTATGTAATGATTATCAGCTATCATTTTTCTCACTTGGAGCAGCTATCAGCCAAACAGATCAGTTGGGGTGTGAGCATCAGAACTGCCAATCAATTTGTTGAGGCACTCAGAGGCAGCCAAACCTTCGCATGTGCCAATCCATCTCTTTGGCATGGGAAAACAGACAAGCTCAAAAAGTTTCATCCCGAACGAACCTCTCCTCCTACAAAAACGCCACCTTCAGTCTGGAGGGTGTTTATGGTACTGCGGGGCAATAACACCGGAGGAAAAGAGCATTATTAGACCACCCATCTGGATCCTTATGCATGCATCTACCTCTGGAGTCATTATCAGCCATAATATCAGTGGTAAGTGTTAATTTCTCTCTGCAAAACCCTAACCCTAATTCATCTATATTTTAGGGAATTTTTGCATGGCAAGTTTGCATGCACATTTATTTTGCAAATTTGTATGAGATTGAGTGTGTGAGTCAGCACTATCATAGAACATCAGAGAATATCAGTATTTGGGATATTACAGTTAAGTCCAGGTTGAGTGAATAAATTCTTTACGCAAGTATTGTCTGTCAATAATATGAACTTTTTCCCTGACAGATAATGACGCCATATTTTTAAGGCATGTATTACCGAGGATAGTTCCAAGTCATGGACTATGTAATTTTGTTTGTCTTCTTTCAGTTTATGTGATTCATAACACAGTAGTTGTCCTTCCTGGGAGAGTACCCCTCCCAAATCTTCTTTACTTGCATCAATGCATACCGTATATTCTTTATAAGGGCAAAATACCTTAACAATTGGTGATGTTGTTAGAAGTATATTCAATTTCTCAAAGCTTTATTGGCATATTTGATACCATATAAACTTTACTCTTGTATTTTTTAGTGAAGTGATTGGGTAGGCTATCTCAGAAAATCCTTCGATAAATCGTCGGTAGTAACTGGTGAGTCCCATAAAGGAACAGATGTCTTCCACATCCTTAGGTACCGACCATTTTGAAATAGACTTTATCTTATCAGGGCCCACTACGATCCCTTCTTCTGAGATTACATGGGCCGAGTATTGTATCTTATTTTTAAAGAACTCAAATTTTTCGAACTTGGTGTAAAGTTGATATTCTCTCAAGGTCTGTAATGCCATTCTCAAATGTTGATTGTGCTCTTCTTCTGACCTTGAGTAAATCAAGATATCATCTATAAAGATTAACACAAACTGATTTAGATATTTATTAAAGAAGTTATTCATTATTCACATGAAGGTGGTGGGAGCATTCGTTAAATCGAATGGAATTACTATGAATTCGTAGTTCCCATGTCATGTTTTGAAGGTAGCCTTATTAATGTCTTGTTCTTTAATTTTGATTTGGTGGTATCCATATCACAAATATAATTTTCAGAATACTTTGGCTCCACCTACATGATTGAACAAGTCATTTATTCGGGGTAGTGGGTATTTGTTCTTAGTAGTTACTTTGTTTAATTTCCTATAGTCTATACAAAGTCACATCGTCCTGTCTTTTTTCTTGACGAATAATACTAGTGCTTCCCAGGGTGACACACTGGGTCTTATATAGCCTTTGTTTAACATCTCTTGAATATGAATGTTTAATTCAATTAGTTCTGGAATACTCATCACGTACAGTATCTTAGATATAGGTGCATATCTTGGTATAATCTCAATGGAGAAATCTATTTCTTATTGAGGGGGGAGTCCAGGTGTTTCCTCTGGAAATACGCCTATAAATTCATTTAATACAGAGTAATCCACTAAGTTTGTTCTATATTCTTTATTAAGTAAATCTATGCCCCGAATTGCGTATAATATGCAACATTTTCTCATGCATTGTTTTAGTTACATACCAAAAATTTGTCTCATAAAGGCAGGTTTGGATATTCCTTTCATAGTTCTAACAATTTTGTCTTCAGTTGTATATGTAAAAATATTATCAAAACAATTCAGCATAACTTTATATTTTTTTTAGCCAATCCATATCGATTATCATGTAATAATATCATAAAGGAAAAATATGTATATTGATTCTAGTTTTATGATTCTATATTCTAAATTCACAATAAAAAAATATAATCAATTACCTTTCGTTTATCCTTCGTGGCTAATTGGATCGGCCAAGGTCTCAAATGTTTTACCCTTGTTAGTTGGCATACTTCCATAGTTTTAGGAGTAATATAACTCAAGCTATCCCCTAGATCAATTAATACGGAAAAAAAATTTATCAGCAATTTTACCTTCGATTTCCACGATAGCAGATTGGTGGTTTGCATGTCTATCATCCAAGGATGCATTTATTATGTGTATACTCCTGTCGATTTCTCCCACTATTGAGGCTTCTTGAATGTTATGGATAGTTTTGTTTTCCTCATTTAGATGTGGACAGTTGCGCCCTTAATGGGGTTCCCATGCTCCCAACATTTCAAAGGGTCCTTGGTGGTTTCGGTGGCCCCTTTCGGTCTAAGATTTATTGGTTTATTGTCTTTCTGTATTGGCTGTCCATTTTTAGCATAACTGTTTCCTTGTTGATTTTTTGGTAGATTTCTAAATGGAGGTGGCCTATAACCCTTTTTATGTTGGTTGATTTTATCTTGCTTTTTATCTCTCCATGTTTTAGGTGTTTCATTCATTTGCTTGTATTGATCATAAAAAAGTATCGCCTTCCTTAATACTTCATCTAAATTTTTTGGATTGTCAAATTCAATGCAGTCTTTGTAGGACTGTGGTAGACAACTCAAGAATCGTTGAAAATTCTCTTTCTCTTCCTTAAGGTAAGGTACAAACCCTAGTAGGTCCAAGAATGTATTGATTAGATGCTCCATGGTCATATGCCCAAGCCTTAACTCATAAAACTCCTTGGTTTTTCTTTCATAATAACTCTCAGACATGTATTGTTTCTTAAAGAGCTTCTTGAATTCGGACCATTCCATACTATTTTCCTTCAACCCGTTTGTGATCTTTAGAAATTTCCACGAGATACTGGCCTTTCCTTTTAGTTTGTAAACTGTCATATGAAGCTTCATGTTGCTGGAGTAATTATATGTGTGTGTGTGTGTGTGTGATGATGATGATGATGATGATAGTATGCTTATATACTAAAAGAAATTTGTACTATTCAAAATCATGTGGGTCTTGTTTGTGTCAGAAATTGTTACTAAGGCTAGGGTAACAAGCCAACACAATCTCAAGAGAAAAAACTCAATTCAAACTAGGGTTTAGGGTTTTGTTTATGTATTTTTGGTTGTAAGCTTCAGGATCATGCAGGGAATACATTCAGATTAAAAGCAACAACTAAATCATAGACATAAACTGATAAAGATGCCCAACATATCACAAAAATCCAACAAAGAGACTATGCTGTGGTTCATACATTAAAATATAAGCATTACCAGAAAAAGACATCAACTAGCAATGAAATTACCATTTAAGAAGCAAAACATGCTCAATAAAAAAGCCAACATAGACAAAATGTGGGGGAAAGAGTCATATATCACATATTTCATCAGTAAATGTATATAAGAGTTACAGTACCAGTTCTCTGAACAAGTCTGATAGTACAAGCAGCTAGCAGACCTCCTGATGCTCCCAAAATCCAGAACCCTAACAATGACTTGCTATCTCATCTAAATAGGAAATTTCTTCCAAAATCAGTTAGGTTTTACCCTCTAACTACCTCCATCGAATTACTAAGCTAGGTAAAGTAAAAAGTGACTTTTTACAAACTTACATGATTGCTAAAAATAGCAAATACTTAACAAAAGTGTTTATCAAAAATAACCACTAACTAATAACTGTTTCATATCTTCTTAGCTGCCTCAACAAGAAGTGATATTCCATCTAGGGCTCGAGACCTTTTCTTAGCTCTTTTATCCTTCTTCTCCATATCAATTATCCTTTTCTGCAAGTCTTCATTTTCCTGTTGTAAATGATCAACAGTCTTCTCCAGCTTTGCACAGTACCTGTCAACAGCTCTTTTCCTGCTAAGGACTTCCTTAGATACCTCTGCTAGTTCTTGAAAATGACCTTTAACATCCAGCAATTCTTCTACAAGCCCTTGATGAACTTTGAATAATCCATCATTAGTTTCCTGCAGGTGTTTCATGTGTTTCCTATATTTCTGAATACTTTCCTGTACATCTTCTTCATCAAAATTTGGGATCTCTGATATACTTTCTTCTTTCATTAAAAAGTCTGTGTAATCTGTAGAATCACCAGGACCCTCCAAAATGCCTGCTTCTCTGAGTATCTGTCCATCTTCATCCTCCCAATCATGACTTTCAAAAGGACAGATTCTAGCTTCTTCATCTTGTAGCTGTTTTGAAATTTTATTCTTTATCTCCAGCACTATTTCAGATAAATTCATCTTGGACTATTGAATCTCTCTTGCTAACTGTAATATTTTTGTGTTTGCAGGTTGAGGAAAAGAAGAAGGCTTGGCAATTGACTTTCCTTTGCTTCTGCTGCCCTGTTTAACAATTTCTGTTTCTTCACTAGAGGAAGAATTAATCACCACAGCTTCCTGTCTGGACTCTAGTTTGGGGTTAAGTAGCTTTTTCATGTTCCATCTCAGCTTGTTAGTAGGTCTGGTTTTCGGTCTTCTGTATGCAGCTACATTTATCTTTTTCTTCCTCTTAGATTTTGCTGATTTTACCCTTGAGGTAGGAAAGTCTCCATATGCTTATGTACTTGGCTCTATCACAACAATCTGCTGTTCATCCTCCAATAAATAACCTTCATCTTCAGATAATATGGTAAGAGGGCTCCTTTGTTTAGTTTGTAATTCCTCTTCAGGAGTAGCAGCTCTCTCTTTATCCATAGTCCTAGCTTGCTCAAAATGTGCTGCTAGTGGTAATTTCAAACAAGGCTGCACTTATTCACCTGCAAACAATGAGTACTTGTTTCTCATGGAATCTGAAACCACTTTAAACTGACTGCCAGTCTTTACCTGTCCTGCTACCTGCTCTGTCACCTTCTTGGCTTTAACCTCATCTTTACTTGTAGATTTGACTGAGCAACCTAACTTTTTGATCATTACCTTCCCCTTATCAGTATGCCTCTTAGGCTGCTGATCTTCTTTTTGAGGATGAACATCTGACCAAAACAAAAAGAAATCCCAAGTTCTTCCCTCATGCTGCAACACTGTGGTGATGATCAGTTTGATGAGACCATGGTGAAAAAGTGACTGGGAGGTGTGATCATCATTTTGCTTTATCTTGCTTGACATCTTCTGCAGGCTTTTTAAGAAACAGAAGGGCAGGTTCATTTTAGAAACTCCTACTATGTGTTGCAAGAACCTGAAATGATATTTAAAGACAAATGAATATCTGCCTTCACAGGTCACATAAATTTGAAGTATCCTTATGGGTTCAATCCACTCCTTCCTGAAATTTTGAATGAGGATACCCTTGTTCCAGTCAGGAGTCACATTAGGCAATAGGTATCTTTGGGGTTCAAACTCAAAAGGCAATTTTTTAAACCAATGTCCCCCCTCATTGCTGATCTCAGTAGCTTCTGCTATTAACTCCACTGTCAATTTGAATTTCAAAGCATCCATCATAATCATATCATCTTTGAGTCCCTTAGCAAACTTGCAGGACACCTGAGCATTGAAACCATCTATCTTCTTGAAAAAATTCAACCAACCTGCCTGCTGAAATAGTTCTGCACAGTCAGGAAGCTTCTGAATCCAGGTTAGGTCTGTGGGCTCAGCCCTGTTGACCTTACCACTTTTGCCACTTTTCCCCATATTCTTCTTTCAGTAAACAGAAACAGTCTGGCTTTAGGTTTCAGAAATGTTTTGTAAACTGGATTCTTGTGCTTTGAGCTCCTTCACAATCTGCTATACACCCCTGGACAGGCCTTCAAGTTCAATGTTCCCTTATCTCAACTATACAACTAAGTCTATGGATAGATAACTGTGAGACAAGATCAATCATAAATGAAAACTGTCATAAGAACAATATAGCACTGCTTAATTTCAAAATGCACCATCAAGCATAATGTCGAACTGTTTCAGAATATAAGCCACTCAAACTCCTCATTTTAGGGCTAAGGAGACAAGCAGTATGATATGTCTTCAGACATAAACTCCTTCCTTATTACAAACTGATTCAAATCATAGAATACAGAACTTTGATCAAATTCAGTGTCCAGGTTGTTCGATGAAATTGAAAACTGTCAATGGATGAAGCTGTTCTATATTCAATATTTGCTCCTCCTTCAGTACAACTGATTCAAATCACTCAAAACAGCACTGCAATGTCCAGACTATTCAGTGTAATGGAAAACTGTCAGTGAATATGGCTGTTTTATATCAGTATTTCACTTTAATCTCTATGTATTATCCAGCCTAGATTTTCAAGCCCTAAAGTCTTCACACCTTCAGAATTTTGGAAGAGCAATATCAACCACAGGTTTATTTGACCAACTGAAGACTGCCTGTATGAAAAAAGGAGAAGAACACCATTGTCTGCAATGTATTCACCCTAGCCAAAACTGCCATCAAAACCTGTATATGAAATCCAATATGTTCTCCAAGCAATCGAACATAATTCTCCAAACAAGTGATACTATAAATCATAACAATTTTCAACAGCTTTTCAAACCAACTGAACAAACCAACTGAACACCTTCTGTGTAAAAGATGAGCATAACAAATCAGTTTAGGAGTCCTCTTAGTGTTGTTTCCTGTAGATTCTGGTTTACACTGACATTAGGTCATGAGAAGAATCCATTCAATTAACTCATTGTAACCAATATGCATCACTGTCAGAGCTTTCAAATGTATTGGAGAGCAAATGATAAACAATCTTCGTTTAAACTGTCATTAAAATTTCCCAGGCTGTAAACTTTAAACTTAAGAATTCTTTGCTGCTCTGTTCATGCAGATTCCTCATAATAGCTTCAGATAGCTATTTCTGTGGTGAAGAGTTTATTTTATAACCTATTCTTTCATCTCCAGCAACCAATTTCTCCAGATAACTGTGCAGCAAGAAAAACCCAAATTTTTTAGTTTTAAGGGTTTGTATCGAAGTACCTACCAATTTCTCAACTGTCGTGGCTTAAAACTTCGTTTTGGAGTATCAACGATCTCTTCTTATGAGAACAGGTGTCTTCATATCATCTCCTTAACTGCAGGTGCGTGAATTAAGAAGCCCTAATTTCTTGCTGGCGTTAAAAACACTGTCTTCTCTTCACAGGAACACAATCCACCTCTTTAGCGTTTTGATACGCATTACGAGCACTCCTCTCCGATAATAATGCGTATAGAAAGAGAAATTTGCCAGCTTAGACCGGAATTTGCTGATTTCTGTCCAACTGATTCCGCATATTATGCAATGATGAACCTGCTCTGCTTCGTGACTGATAACCAACTAAAATCGTGTCTAAACTGCAGTAAACACGTGTTAAAGCACTCACACAATACGATCAGTCACTTCCAGATGAAAATCATGATTGAAATCCATTTGAAATTCGAAAAAACAAAGGGCCGCGATATTCTTGTAGCGCGCCCTTTGTTAAATTTTCATCCAGCGCTACAAGAATAGTTGCTAGGCCAAATTTTCGCTGTTTTGCAATTTTCAGCTAATTTGTCGGAGGTTTTAAAAGCTGCTTGGTTTAAGAAACAAGTCTAACTGCTCTCTAAACACATTAATGAATCAACCTTGAGAATATGACCTTCTTTAACCCCCTTTAAAATATAAAAAACCATCAAAAATCAAATAAAACCTAAAAGATTGGGCTCAAAACCTATTCAATCACCCATAGATTTTCTAAGGAGACCAAAGCTAAAACTTAAAACCCAAAAATTTAACTGAGATAGATTGAAAAACAAACCAAAACTGGGGAAAATAAACCAAAAATGGATAAAAATTTACTAACTTAACAGGTCCTTAAATCACAAAGTTTCTATTTAGTCGACAAAAACACCACAGATTGCATTGTAAATTATGGATGGATTTGTGTTAACTCTATGATTTATGATTGTTCTAGAATTTGTCAAAGTATCGTGTTTATAAAATAAAAAAAAATTTGTCGTAGTATTATGTTTTTGTAATACTTTTTTTACACTTGGTTTTCATATTGTTATTATCTAATTTCTATGGATATTGTAATTTATTGTAATTTTCTTCATAATGTAGTATTATTTGTCATAATATTATACATATATAGTAATTTATTTATTTTGTTACAACTAAATGTTGAGTGTGTATTTGTGTGTGTGTGTGTGTGTGTGTATTTAACATTATTTTTACGCCGTAAGGCATTTTTCTCTTAAGTTATTTTGGAAACCACTGTTCATTTTGTCGTCTATTCAGACAACCATATTTCTCCGCGTGTCTTCTTCGTGATCCGTTGGTTTTGCTGGTTCTCCACGTGTCTTATTCGTGATCCGCTGGTTTTTGCTGGTTCTCCGCGTGTCTTCTGTATTGTACAATGGATCGAATCTGGAGGCCTGAAACTATCCGTGATAGGTTTTAAGGCAGTTGGGTGGTTCTGATGCGGCTATTGTAGAGTATATGGTCAGCATTCCCTTCGATTTCTATCTACTGCAAGACACCCACTGTTCTCATCATTTATTTTTGACAAAGCTGCAGTTGTCAGCCATGGAATCCTCTCTATCCTTCCGCATGGTTCGAATCACATATCGGCTTGGTGGAGGGTCTCAAACTTAAATTCTGGATCAAACTACTCACCGCTGGCCAACAGGGATCCCAACTGGAGCGACAGGCCGCCTATGGAGATGGCATCGTTGTTCCCTGGATGTGACTATGAGCACTGGATCATTGTAATGAATGCCCCCGTAGATGGCAAAGCTACTAAACAAGAAATGCATGACTGTTATGTGAAAACCCTCGCTATCGTCTTGGGAAAGGTAGGGTTGCGCCATGCCTCCTCAGTTTAGTAAAATCATTTCTCTTACAAGTTCATGATTACTTAAAAATGACAAATTTTTAAAATGTTACCAGTTCCTGTTGATGCAGCGAAGAGACGGCCATTAAATACATTTATAATGTCCCTACAGAATGGTATTATGGGTTTGGATTCTAGATTTCGAAGGAAAATTTTTACAAGCTTAAATGTTTTTTTTTCATAGAACCGACGAGTATTTTCCATTAGACATAAGTATGGAATCTCTTTCCCTGTCAAAGTGATTAATTTAATTCAGGGGTTTCGGGGTTTATGGAAATTTTCCAAAAATTAGATACGGAAATGGCCAAAAATTGTCAAAGCATGTTTGGTTGATACAAATAATCTTTACATTTAAAAAATCACTTTTGGATTTGCACATGGAATCATCTTCAAAGAAGATTGCATTAGCTCAGAAATCATCCTCAATGAATATTGCATTAGCTCAGAAATCATCGGAACCACTATAGCTCTGCATTTTTAGATCACCAATGTTGTTGCAGCAACACGACCTACACCTCGGAATGACTTCATCAATCTATTATTAGTGGATAGTGAAGCTGTGAGCATTCTCACTGAGTTTGAACCTGGGTCATAATTTGAGTAGCATGAATGAATAAGAATTTACAATGAGGAGGGACAAGTAGTAATCCTCTACCTTTAAACCAACCCTCCTATGACCAATTCAGGTAGAAAAATCACCAAGTTTTTGGCTGTCATTAAAACAGAGATCAGAAAACAAAAGAAAGAGAGAGAACCTATTACTAAAAACCAAAAAGTCTCTTAGAAGAATGAGATATTGGTTAAGCAATGAATCTAGCCACAATTCCAAAAAATAGGTCAGAAAACTGGCTCTAAGGCATTGTTTCTTTCTCTGCAGGGTGATGGAGATCAAACTTCCAGTGTGGAATTGACAACAGGTATGTTGGAACTTATGAACTTGACTTATGAACTTATGTTGGAACTTATGAACTTAACTTTTCAGAAATTTAAGAAGTTTCTATTCTCGAATGAATCTATAGTCCAATTTAGTGTTTGAAATCGAAATTTAGTACGTTAAGATGCACTATAGGTGCCTTTGGTTTCCTGTGACTGAAGGATTTACAGATAATTTATACAATGTTGGACTTATTCAACCTGCCAAGGGGTGAAAAGGGTCAGGCTATCTGTGAAAGACATTGGACCTTTCTCAATAGAAAGACAGAAATAATTACCTATTAAAGGTATAGGGAAACCTAAGCAACCGTTGAGAATTTGAGCCTATCCTCTTAGGCTGGTTCTGAGGTTAGTTTATCATGGACAGTCCTATGAACCTGTTGCATTTGAGGAATATTTGTAACTGGTCTTGATTCTGTGTAACCATCAAGTTCAAACTACAGCCATCTTTAGTTTGCAGTTTTGTTAGGCCATTACTCCTGTGTCTTTTCTGTTGTGCTCTGAATCTTTAGTAGAGCAGAGGCAAAGGGTAAGAAATTCAACTCAATGCTAGTTAAACTGGTATGTGGTAACAGAACAAGACTTTAGTGAATCTGTCTAGTGTCAATAAATTGTTATTGGACACTATTTGCAGAATAAGCAAAATCAAGAAATATGATCATATTTTGTCTCTGCCATTTCTTACGCTTCACTGATATGTGGTTCAGACGGCGATCCTTCATCTAGATAGAAATCATGCACTATGCGATAACATTGGGTGCATAGCTTGTTGTGGTGTATATATTAGTTGAATAGCTAATGCCTACCTAGAGGTATTTCTTGTTTTACAAGGGATAAAAGCAAATTCAGATTGGAATGCCAATGAATTAATACTAACTTGAGGGGGCTGGAACTTATAATGTAGGTCTCTTGATTGGAACTATGTTTTTGACACGCCTATTTACCTTGGAAATTGAGATGTTTTAAATTTTTAACTGGATACTATGTTCTTTTTTATTGAGATGTTCTTTTAAATGATTCTGAAGTTTTCTTTATGTAGGGTTCAACAATCTCTGTCAGACATCAATGTGTGAATCTTATCAACAATTTCTTTTAAGCCTCGAGTGTTAGGAGAGTTACTGATTGACCTTTCTCCTGAATCTAGCTCTCAGGATCTTTCTCGTGATCTTTTCCATCCCACCTCTTTCTTTTATCTTTCTCAGAATTTTCATGCTTTATACCTTCGTCTACTTCTTTGATGTTTACTTTGTTAGAAATGCTTTATACACTCCCATTGGATGCTCTATTCATGTACATTTTTCCGGAATTATGTCCCATCGGCCATCTTTGGCCACCAGTAGACTTTAATATATAAACTAAATAAAAATATTTTTTTGTGCTTTGCAGTGAATAAAGCACTTGGACAGAAATTACATGACTAGTCAATTTCTATTCACTTATGATCTGATATTCTTGCGTAAGCAATTGATCTTGTAAAGATTATATCTTTAAATTTTCCATCACTAATTCTGTCAAGAGAATAGAATTTGCATTGCGATGAAAGGACATGTATCAAACTTAACCTTTAGAGTATGGCATGATCCTAATTTGTAGTTCATGCGTCCTGCACAATTATTGGATGTTTCCTCGAGGTAGGAAGAGGCATATCAACCTAATTTTGCGTCTTAGTAATCATTTTTTGGGGAAAAAGACAAATTTGGTCAATGTTGTCAAAAGGTTTGAATATTGTAGAATAATATATTCTGATAAATTTGTCTAGATTCAGTCAGGGTAAACTTTAATGATGAGAAGACAGCTAGAGAGTTATATAAATGCATTTTGCTGCCTCGTTTGGTAAATCCCTTAGGATTGCAGTAATGCTAGCATTCTAATTTAGGAAGGCACAAAGCTTGGCTACCTAGTAGCTAACCTTTCATTGCATTTATGAAGGGGTTTGACCCCGAGAGACTCAATTTGCATGAAAATTGGCCTTGTCTTGCATTTATAGAAGGTTGTCACAAAAGCATTCGACAAACATGATTTGTTCATGGATAGTTCAGCTTGATGTGGTTGATGTTTAATTGGTATTTTAACCCAAAATTCACATGATGCAAACATAATATGTTTTCATTTTTTTGCACTTATTGTTGATCTGTTTTTTCAAGTTCCATGCTGTGTCTCATTAGTTTTTATACAATGGTGTATTCTTAAGGGGGTGTTAAAGAATCCAGTGTAGAGATCTAGTCATTTCTGGTGTTTCAGATGATTTATGGGTCAGGAATATGATTTTCTATTCCATTAGTATACCTTGATATATATGTTAAATTGCATCTATTACCATTCCTATTGATGATTTTCTGTAAAATGACCACCAAGCTATGACAAACCCTAACCCGCTAACCTTGATACAGTCCATGGATGTAACTTTAAAATAGAACATGAGGTATGCAATTGTTTGAGGAAGGCGTTGCTCTCCCCTAGGGAACTTAGAAATGTTGATGATTGCCTTTATTTGAGCTAGGGCATGGTTATCTTTGGTTGTGATTTGTTGCATATAAACTTGGCCACTGATATATGGTCATTTCCAGTGTTTCAGATGATTTATGGGTCATGTATATGATGTTCTGTTCTAGTAATATATATGATATAAATGTTAAAGTGCATCATCTACTATTCCTATTGTTGATTTTGCGTGAGACCACCATGCTATCACAAATCCAAACCCACTAACCGTTATATAGTCCATGGATGTAACCTTAAAACAGAACATGAGTTATGTAATTGGTTGAGGAAGGGGCTGTTGTCCCATAAGGAACTTATGAATTTTGATGATTGCCTATAGCTGAGCTAGGGCATGGTTATCTTTGAGGTTGTGATTGTCGCATTTAAACTTGGCCACTGATATCCGGTCATTTCCAGTGTTTCAGATGATTTATGAGACACATATATGATGTCCTATTCTAGTAGTATACCTTGGTATATATGTTAAAGTGCATATAGTACTATTCCTATTGTTGATTTTGTGTGATGACCACTGTGCTATCACAAACCCAAATCCATCTTCATATAGTCCATGGATGTAACCTAAAACAGAACATGAGGTATGCAATTGCTTGTGGAAGATGTTGTTGTCCTCTAGAGAACTTAAGAATGTCCGTGATTGCTTATATCTGAGCCAGGGCATATGGTTACATGTGAACTTGGTCACTGTTGTTATCCATAGTTGTTGCTCTGTATGTCCTTGACATTATACTATTGTCCCACTTGAAAACAGTACATGTAGAAGTTTGGCCACCTCGAGTTTTGTATCCATTCTTGTTAGTAGATAAGATAAGATAGGATAATTTTATTAATGTCCAACAAATGACCACAAAAGTAGGTCAATGCATTTGTAAGGTACCAAGATGTCGATACAAAGTGGGAGCACTAAAGTAGCTCCTATAAATTTAAATGTAGAAATAAAAGTAATACCAAAACCTAGATATCGAACGCCACAAATGGAGAGCCAATCTAGGAGAGAGATGCATAGATAAAGTAGATCTAGGGCATGTGAAACAAAAAAGCATATGTTTGTCTTGCTACATCAGAGCCATCTCTCTTGACATTTGAGGCGGATTAGAGGAAGTGCAAAATAAAACCTTGTCCAGAGGAAGAGTTGGAAGAGGAGGTTGACTAAGGAACGTCTCTACCTAGAGTGGTGTGCCTGGTGTGCTCTAGAAGAAATTGGTTGACAACTGGTATGAGGTTGAGATTGTTTATGTCGATCGGGTTGGACAAAAGAGGAGGAAATCCTTTTTGCATTTAAATATGTCTGAAGTCGAAAGAAGTGTCCCCACCTATTTTCCTCTTGGTACCCCTCAGAGATGGGAGCACTGGAAAAAAGGAAGTGATCTGATACATGGATGCTTTTCTCGTAGATGAACGTGATGCTTCATCAAACTATTGCTTCACTCATTTTCTTTTCTAGGCTGATGTTGGATCTAGGATGTCACTTGCTTGGTATTAGAAACTGGCAAATTTCTGTTGGTTTCATCTGTCTTCCATATATTATGTGGAGAGATATACTCAACCTTTGTTTTCTTTATGAAGCTTCCTGACTTTCCTCTTTCTCCATATAATTCTTGCCTTGTGGTGACAAACTCACAATAGACTCACATTAGGGCCAAATGCATCAGTCGCACCAACAGACCTCAAAGTGCAATAGTTTGGTGACCATCTTGATCTGCAATGCCCCAAAACAACAACGGCCTCCTGCTATGGTATCTGCATGTTTAAATTTAAATACCTAAGTACAGTGATAAAGCTCTATAACATAGAACACAAACATTAAAGCTCTCTGATCTATGATAATATGAAAAAACTGATGGTCATAGTCAAGACATGAAGGTTGCACGTTGAAGTATAATAGAAGAAATTAGTTTCACACCCATTTCTACCATTGCGTATATCACATTGCCTGTATGTGTGTATGCTATTAATATAATTAATTGATAAGGAGAGCAATTTGCCAATGCCATAAATAGTATGTGAGACCAAAAGAGATAGTAATGCATAGCCTATGACCTAAAATTTTATTTTATAATGATCAGAACCTTGGAAATTAATTAATTAATGCTAAATGCTTTTCTATATAAATATCATGTCCACCATCTATTTCTGAGATTGTCACTATAACTAATTTATAACAAACAAAGCCCAATAGGACTATCCCAAAAGCAATTCATTATCTAACAGAAAACCTTCATTAATGAAGCTTGAAAGAAAGCATAGTAAGTGAACTCAAAAACTTATACCTTTCAAGAAATATCTGCAAGCAAATGGTATGGTGAAGCCTGAAGAATCAACAGGGGATGGGAGTCATCTTGAAATCTCTGCAAGCAAATGGTATGGTGAAGCCTGAAGAATCAAGAGGGGATGGGAGTCATTTTATAATGTGAGCAGGTTGTTGGACTGTGTAGAATAACAACTGTTAGTCGACATGGGCACATGCATTAGCCTTTTCATTCCTGCTCATAGACAACTGCGTTCATATAGAAAATTATTATTATTTCCCTTGGTGGCCATGATAATGCCAAGAAGTCATTTTATTTTAAGGTACCTCAGATCTCTAAGATTCAATTTTGCCTAGGTTCAAGTCTCATTAACTACCACAACTAATACCTATTTCCTATCTTCAGGAAATTTCTATCCTTACTAGAAGTGACCAACGTTGTTCCCACAACTAGTTGTTAAAAAAGGGAGATTATGTAAAAGTGGAAGAGTATAATTACACCATGAAAACTGTATGAATGACTATTGCCATGAAAATTTACCAGAACTAACCTAGATTAGATTTTTCCAAAGTAAAATTCTCAATCAATACCCCAATTAACCTAAAGTCGATTTTGGCTGGGTTTGATTCCCTGCTCATTGAGTATAACTCTATATGAATATCCCTTCAAAAAATATTTGGGAATTCTATTAAAAAATATGCACATATCAATTTCTTTAAATTTTGAAACAAATACTTTCCATGTTATGGTTGCTTACCTAAATATTTCCCCCAATGTATGATCTTATAACGGCCATGGGAGGTCCGAGTTTATCTGCAACACAGGTTTTTCTTTTATTTTGTAAAATCCCTAACAGGGGAAGTAATAAACTCATAAGCAATAAAACCAGTTGGGCATATTTGTTTTGTTTTGTAAAATCCCTAGCCTGGGAAGTAATAAACATAAAACCAGGATCCCCTCATGGAGAATGAAAAAAGAAAAAGATATTGTATATTTTGAAGAAGTATAAGCCACACATACCAAGGACGGGCAGTATTGTTCGGCATGCTTCACTGAAACACTTGCTCAGAGTTTATCCTTCCATAAACTTTACGATTGCAGTTTCCTGCATATTTCTTGAACTACGGGGGTAAGCGGAGGTTGCGCCATCATATTCATGTTCTTGTTGGCCACTCCAGAAATCACCAGACAACTGCAGTTCTGGCCAGAGTCACCTCACGGCTCTCCAAAATTCGTTGGACTGTAGAAGAAAGAAAACCAGGAAACCCATCTCACAAACCTAGATATGGAAATGACTGGACAGGTGCATAAACCACTGGACAATACAGAAAACTATGAACAATGCACAGCCCAGGAGAAGACACACGTAAAAATACCACTGCCAGAGGGACGATGACATCTACAGTGGTTTAGAACAAAACTTCAGAGAAAAATGTTGTTCATTGAATAATTATATTGTTCTAACTTCCAACCTTCAATGAAAATAATGGCCCAAGCTGGATAGTGTTGATCAGGCCAATGTTGATGGCATCTAAAGAGTGTTCTCAATGAAAGGCATTTAAGTTATCGACATTCCTGACTTTTCTTTTTCTTTATAGAATTTCTGCCTTGCATTGACAATCTTACATTAGGTCCAGATGCATCAAGGGTAGTAGCATACCTCTGAGTGCAATCTAAAAAGTTGGTAGCTTTGTTCAATGAATAATTACATTGTTCTAATTTTAAGCTTAGGTGAAAAATGGTGCAAGTTGGACAGTCCTGATCACGTCAATGTTTATGACCATCTAAAGGGAGTTCTCATCAAAGGGCATTGATAGGTTCTTGCCATTCATGATTATGCTACATGGGCTTGAGTACCAAAAAATATTTTTGTTGTTGAACATTGCAGATTTTTGGCATTTGGCTTCTGCACATAAACATCTATTGGCATGGCTTTAAAAGGGAAATATTTGATAGATTTGGGTTTCCCTTCTTTAGTAACACCACTCGGTTGTCCATATGCTTCAACACCTCTATTTGTTGCCCTGTCTGTATTTTCAATTTTTATGTTTTCACTAAGTTCTTTAATAATGATGCATCTCCCATGTCTCTTGGATAAGCTTTTCCGGTGGATGTTATATCGTGTTATTATTCGTTGCTTAACTTGAACTAAGACTCTTGGTAATAAATTTGTATCAGTTTGTGAGTTTTTTACTATTACTACTTTATTCTTTATTCAAAGCGTACAAATTTATTCACTTTTCCATAGTTCAACTTAGGAATGATATTCATTTTTGCAACGTGTACCCATTTCCTCGTTTGCGGTAATATTGTCAAGGATTTCCTATTTATTATGGTGTTGCTATAGCTTTCAATTTATTCTAGCTTTTGAAGTAGTAGAGGCTAGGAATTAAAGGCACAGTTTTCTCTAACAAATTTTTACAAAAGGAAGCATTTAGTTAAAATGAATGCCTACATAACTTGTTCTGACATTTTGACTGCTGCCACTTCTTGTTGGCACTACTCTCATGTAAACTATTTGGAGCTTGGAGATTTATGTAACAATTAATAATGTTGGTTTTCATGGAAAACTGTTATGTCTGTTATTATTCTTAAAATATAATATATTCAAAGTTTCTTTTTAACAATGTTGGATCCTTTGACTTCTATGGACAGTGGTAAATGGAATATGTTGAACCTTTCATTTAATCTTTGTTACCTAGTATGTTGAATCCTTTTATTTATAGTTGGTTTTGGTTATTCCTACATACACAGTAAACATTACTAAGTGACCCTACCAACTCCTCTTAACCTCTATTCTATATTCCTAACCTTATCCCATTGCTATCAACTCTTATTTATTCTTCATCCATTGCATCATCGCTTCTCCCTCATTACCTATCCACTACAATGAATAAGAATTCCATTATCCTCTCCCACTCTTTTCAGCACATAAAGGTTGTATATAATGTACATATATTGTGATAGGAATTTGATGTAAACTTACAAGGTCCTTTGGCTAAATAATTGAAACATTTTGTATATATTTTTAGTATACATTTTGTATATATTGTTAACCATGGTGCTATTAAAATTTTAGAAGAATATGATCAACTCAAGTGGTCCAAGAATAGTGGAACAAGGGTATACACTATCAAGTTGGGTTATGCTGCAAGCATTGAAGAATTCCTTCTTTCATATACAGTCTATTTGGGGAGAGCGGTCTAGAAATCAACATTTCCTTTAAAAATAAATATTATTTTATGGTTATAAATAGCCAAGAAGTTGTTCACCTAGGATAATAGACATAAAAGAAACTAGACATGCTAAGAGATGCATACTTTGCAAGCACAATTTAGATATTGTAGATCAGTTGTTCATGGCCTTTTATTTTGAGTTATCTATTTGGAAGGAGGTAGCTCTTGTCTAAGTAGGATGAGATAAGAGTAATTTGGTGAACAGTCTCTTCACACACAAGGGATCAAAATTTATGCAAAAAACTTACATATCTGATGTAAAACACTTTCTTGTGAATTCTCAAGGTGCTCTTAGAGAGGAATGTAAGGAAAAAATGTGGTACTTTTTTGCAAAGAAGAGCCTTGTCTTCAGTAGACATATTTGAAAGTTTGTTGAAGGGTAGATTTGGCATGAAGTTATGATGCAAATCTGAAGTAGTTATTGAGGATTGTTTTGGCACATTTCACAAAGAAAATAACTTTCCTTATGCATGGAATTAAATAATTATTCCCATGAAGCAATGAATATATGAAAACCTGAAATGTTTAAGTGTACAAAGTTATCTTAATTAAAGGGCCATGTAGAGACCTTGAAGTTTTTAAGCTTGGATGTGGGAGCAGTACTAATACTAGAGTAGAACTTTTAGCACTCTGGGCATCATTAGGGGTTGCCAAAGATAATGGGTTGCCTTATCTACATATCTCTGGCGACTCCTCGGTGATTATAAATTGGGCAAAGGGGGAATCCACCCTTGACATGGTGAACCTTGAGGCTTGGTGCTACAACACCAGATTACTCATATCCTCATTCACCTGGGTGGATTTCAATCATGTCTATAGGGAACATAATAAGAGGGCAGACATCCTATCCATGGAGGGTTTGTGTATGGATCTTGGTCATCTCTTACTTACTGAATCTTATGATGATGAGTTTATTGGGGAAGCCTCAATATAGCTTTTTTAGAATTTGCTCATTCTATTTCAGATATTTATCTCATGGATTTTTTTGAGTTATTTCTAGTTATGCTGAGCAGCAGTTACAGGAATTTTGAGAGTCATTTGCCTGCTTTGGATAAGGTGTCTGGGCTCTTGTTATGTTCTTTATGGACATTTCTCTGACTGATGTATATACTGCTCACTTATGAGAGGACCTTTTCATGTATTGATACCCAGGTGCTGATAGTATTTTTTCACATCTTGGGTATAGTTATATTTCTATTTTGAACTGCATTGTAATGTAATATTTACTGTCATGTCTGACCCATTGGGATATGGACAGTTGTTTGATGATGTACAAGGTTACCTTTGTTTCATTAAAAAAACAAGGAACTGTTTTTTTCAACTGAAAAAAAAAAAAAAATCTTGAAACCTCAAGTGAACTCAGGATCAAGAATATTAACTTCTGTTTTAGATACTCTAAGGTCAAGAAGACAATGTGATATTACCTTTTTCCTTCATTTTATCTTAGTTTAGGGTTGGGAAGAGAGAAATCTTTGTATCTTTACTGAATGTAATATTCTCATCATTCTACCACAATGACAAGGAATTAAGTCTAGAATCCACTTAAAGTCTTAAAAGTGATTTACAAGTAGTAGATCAATGAACAGATTTAGTACTATGCCGATTTAGTATTATGATTATTGGCTTATATTACAAGTAGTAGATCAACAAGGATATCAAGAGTAGTTTGATATATTTGAACTAATTATATAATTTTGATTCAATCTTTTGAATAACACATCATAGCTTTTTCATTGTGGACAAAAAAACAAGTTCAAAATCCATTACAAATTGCAAATTTGCTTTGATACGTTTTATTATAATCAAACTTTCCTTACTTTCTCCTTTATATTTGTTTATTTTGTCATTTATAAATTTCCCAATATTTTTATTTTATTTTATACTAACTTTAGCTTTAGAAGTTTTCACCTAATGGTAAAAAAATTAAGTCCTTAGTCTTCGTGTATGAAACGCCCACAAAACTGCAGGTTATTCATGTAGCAAAAAAACATGTTTTTATGTGTTCTTTTAGAACTAAATCCTATCAAATTTTAACCAACTGCGAATTTTGAACCATATATTGGCCACAATCTACCCACGTGTTTATATCTGGATTGATCCATAGCTTTTACTTTACACTCTTGAACAATCAATACCCTATGGGAGCTATGTATTCTTCTTTAGTTTGCACTTTCTTTGGTCCAGGAATCAAGTAAACACCTCCTTTTTATCTCAAGGAAAAAACAACATATCCTTCGGCTTTTGACTCCCTTTTTTAGCCTACATATACATTGTTTTCATGTGCCTTCTAGACTCCCATGAAGCAATGAATATATGAAGACCTGAAATGTTTAAGTGTAAAAAGTTATCTTACTTAAAGGGCCATGTAGAGACGTTGAAGTTTTTAAGCTTGGATGTGGGAGCAATACTAATACTAGAGCAGAACTTTTAGCACTCTGGGCATCATTACAGGTCGCCAAAGATATTGGGTTTCCTTACCTACATATCTTTGACGTCTCCTCGGTGATTATAAATTGGGCAAAGGGGAAATCCACCCTTGACATGGTGAACCTTGAGGCTTGGTGCTACAACACCAGATTACTCATATCCTCATTCACTTGGGTGGATTTCAGTCATGTCTATAGGGAACATAAAAAGAGGGCATACATCTTATCCATGGAGGGTTTGTGTATGGCTCATGGGCAGGGTTTGTGTATGGCTCATGGTCATCTCTTACTTACTGTATCTTATGATGATGAGTTTATTGGGGAAGTCTCAATCCAACTTTTTTAGAATTTGCTCATTCTATTTCAGATATTTATCTCATGGATTTTTTTGAGTTATTTCTGGTTATGCTGAGTAGCAGTTACAGGAATTTTGAGAGTCACTTTCCTACTTTGGATAAGGTGTCTGGGCTCTTGTTATGTTCATTATGGACATTTCTCTGACTAATGTATATATTGTTCACTTATGAGAGGACCTTTTCATGTATTGATACCCAGGTGTTGATAGTATTTTTTCACATCTTGGGTATAGTTATATTTTTGTTTTGAACTGCATTGTAATGTAATATTTACTGTTCTGTCTGACCCATTGGGGTATGGGCAGTTGTTTGATTATGTACAAGGCTACCTTTGTTTCATTAGAATATCAAGGAACTGTTTTTTCGAACTGAAAAAAAAAAAGCTTGAAACCTCAAGTGAACTTAGGATCAAGAACATTAACTTCTGTTTTAACTCCTTCAACTTTTTCATTGACAATGTGATATTAACTTTTTTCTTCATTTTATCTTAGTTTAGGGTTGGGAAGAGAGAAATCTGTGTATCTTTACCGAATGTAATATTCTCATCATCCTACCACAATGACAAGGAATTAAGCCTAGAATCCACTTAAAGTCTTAAAAGTGATTTACACATAGTAGATCAATGAACAGATTTAGTATTATGCTGATTTAGTATTATGATTATTATCTTATATTACTAGTAGATCAACAAGAATATCAAGAGTAGTTTGATATATTTGAACTACTTATATAATTTTGATTCAATCTTTTGAATAACACATCATATCTTTTTCATTGTGGACAAAAAAAACAAGTTAAAAATCCATTACAAATTGCAAATTTGCTTTGATATGTTTTATTATAATCAAACTTTCCTTACTTTCTCCTTTATATTTGTTTATTTTGTCATTTATAAATTTCCCAATATTTTTTTTATTTTATACTAACTTTAGCTTTAGAGGTTTTCACCTAATGGTAAAAAAATAAACTCCTTAGTCTTCGTGTATGAAACGCCCACCAAACTGCAGGTTATTCATGTACCAAAAAATACATGTTTTTATGTGTTCTGTTAGAACTAAATCCTATCAAATTTTAACCAACTACAAATTTAGAACCATATATTGGCCACAATCTACCCACGTGTTTATATCTGGATTGATCCATAGATTTCACTTTACACTCTTGAACAATCAATACCCTATGGGAGCTCTGTATTCTTCTTTAGTTTGCACTTTCTTTGCCCCAGGAATCAAGTAAACACCTCCTTTTTATCTCAAGGAAAAAACAACATACCCTTTGGCTTTTGACTCCTTTTTTTAGCCTGCATATACATTGTTTTCATGTGCCTTCTAGACTTTCTTCCCATCCTCTTCGTGACTAGCACGTGATTGTGTTTTTCCTTCAACCTTCCTTCCCATCCTCTTTATGACTGGTGCATGGATGTGCTTTCCCTTTAGGGCTCGGCCCTGCCCTATGTTGGCCTTCCAAGACTTGGGTCGTGGCTACTATGACCTTCTTTTGTTGGCCATGGGATGAGGTCTTCACCTCCTTTACCTGCGCATACAGAGCTATCTTTCCTTCCTACCCTGTTCAGACTTGATGCTCGTACTTGCTGAGATTGGTCCTGCCACGCCCCGACCCCCACCCCTAAAGGGAATACACAACCACTCTCCACTATAGGGAGGTCATAACATTAAACATAGGCTTTAAGAACTTCAACTAACCAACAAGGTTATTACAATTTCATCATATGTGCCTTGCCTTATTAGACAATGAGATAGGTAACTGAAGTGAATCTGACATGTTACTTGGCAGCAATTGCACAGCTTCCATTGCCATTACTGAAATAAGTAGGCAGTAATTAATAGAACTTGTTCCTTCTTGGTGCTCCTTAGTCCTATCTCTTGTTTACTCATTTATTTTCTGCCCACATGTTTATATCTCGATTGGTCCAGAGCTTTCACTTTACACTCTTGAACAATCAATACCCTGTGGGAGGTCTGTATTCTTCTTTAGTTTGCACTTTCTTTGCTCTAGGAATCATGTAAACACCTCCTTTTTATCTCAGGGAAAAAACAACATATCCTTTGGCTTTTGACTCCTTTTCTATCCTGCATATACATTGTTTTCATGTGCCTTCTAAACTTTCTTCCCATCCTCTTCGTGACTAGCACTTGACTGTGTTTTTCCTTTAAACTTTCTTCCCATCCTCTTTGTGACTAGCGTGTGGTTGTGCTTGCTTTTTAGGGATGGGCCTCCAAGAGCTGGCTCGTGGCTACTATGACCTTCTTTTGTTGGCCATGGGATGCGTTCGTCACCTCCTTTACCTACCCATATAGAGCTAGCTTTCCTTCCTGTCCTGTTCAGACTTGATGCTCGTACTTGTTGAGCTTGTTCATGCCACGCCCCGGCCCCCAGCCCTAAAGGGAATACACAACCACTCTCCACTCTAGGGAGGTCATAACATTAAACATAGGCTTTACAAACTTCAAGTAACCAACAAGGTTATTACATTTTCATCATTTGTGCCTTTCCTTATTAGACAATGAGATAGGTAACTGAAGTGAATCTGACATGTTACTTGGCAGCAATTGCATAGCTTCCATTGCCATTACTGAAATAATTAGGAAGTCATTAATAGAGCTCCTTCCTGCCTAGTACTCCTTAGTCCTATCTCTTATTTACTCAGCTATTTTCTTTTGCTAACTTGTTGTAAAATATGAAAACATAAGTATGCATTAATGCATAAGTTTATACATCTTGGAAATAGTTTTTTACTTCTACAGGAATGCGCATATGACATCTTCAATTTGGATTTTATTGTTATACAGTGATGACACACAAGAAAAAAAAATACCTACATTGAGAGAGAGAAGATAGTCAATCCCTTTGTTGACCTGTGCATCACATTGTTAGTTTGAATCTCCTCCCTATACAGTGATGGGAAAAAATGCAAAGCTAGCTATGGAAGATTAGAGGACGAATAAAGTGCGTTGCAGGATAAAAGTAGAAGGAGGGGTGTATTCAAGCGAGGAGAATGAGACTCAATAAAACACATAATGAGGGTCATAATGAGGCAGTGGGTTGAGCAGAAGGAATATGTCGAGAAGGGCCGAAGTATCCAATAAATTCCTCATTGGATCGTACCTCTAATACACTTTAATCATTTACTACCTAACTTTGCACGCTTCCATTGTATGCTTTTCTTCTCACATTATATTAAAAAAAAGTCAAAAACTACCATCTTTCTGTCACTTTTTTACATTCTACTCTTCTGCCTGCTACAATTTCATTGTACGTATGGCATGGTTGTATGTAACTCCTGCAATAGTATATATATACATATATGTATATATACACAAAAAAAGTCATATAATTACACATTTGTTTCCTCTTACTCTCAGTGTTTCCCCTGCATAATGGAGGCACCCTTGACATAAAATGCGATATCTTCTTTGTTGTATGGTTCAGTACATCTTCAGCCACTTTTGCAGGTTTTTTCACTCTAGCCATTCAAACCAACAAATGCAACTACTCCACATTTTCGAATTACTATCTCTGATGGTAACAACACACATCAGACTTTTCTCCCAACTACCTTCAACTCCCTCATCAAATGGAGAACTCCAAGAAGGCTCTGTCATCAAGCTCTCCAAGTGCACCTGCACTGTCGTCCATAATAACACATACTATCTTCTGCCCATTATTTTAAGCCCTCATATGTATCTTAGCCTATACATTTTTACCTACCACCAACATCATCAATTTTATAACACCTTTACTAATTCTTGCCTTTTCTTCTCCTATGGGACTATTACAATACTCAATCTTGAACTGGTCCACCGCAAGCTTGCCCTTGTTGGGAGCCCTGTTCCTCTTTTACTACCGACTAGCTTTGGCATTCCAATTGGTTCATCAACTAGCCAATCTAGCTGCCTCACAAAAGAAAGCGATGTTCACTCATCCCAAGCATCAGATACACCAATATCCATGCCAACTACTGTAATTCCATTCAAAGCACTCAATCCCAACTATAAAATATGGTCCATCCAAGGTCACGTGCTTGCCAAGACACCCATCCATGAATACACCAACCAACATGGCCCAGGGAAACTATTTGGCTTTGACCTTCTTGATTGTTCTGGAGAAAAGATCCATGTCTCTGCCTTTAACAACTTTGTTGATACCTTCTATTCCCTTGTTGAAATAGGGACAGTGTACACTATCTCGAATGGCACAATCAAAACAAGCAACCCTTCATATAACCATTTGAACAACCATCTTGAGATTGTCCTTTCATTTACGTCGACCATCCACCCTTTCCTCGATGCATTTCCCTCCATTACTTTACATTACTTCCACTTTAAAACAATCAATGAAAGTTTACCTTCAAAGTTTACATTCCCTCGAAAGTTTACCTTCAAATTCCATGCTTGACCTGGTTGGCCTGGTTAGCTCTATCTCGCCTGCATCTACAATTCAAAAAAAAGACGGTTCTGAAACAAGTAGGAGAACCATCTACCTCAAAGAGAGACACATCCTATTTTAGCATTGATGTCACACTTTGGGGTCATCATTTCCACACTGAGGGTTCACATCTTGCTTCACTATACTCCTCCGAACCACCAACTGTCCTTGCAATAAAGGGTGGTCGTCTTACAGATTATAATGGTAAAACAATTGGAAGTGTTCCCAGAAGTACCATCCTTATCAATCCAGATATTGAGGCAACCCATCACCTTCAAAAATGGTACACTGATCATGGATTTTGCGCTGCATCGCCATCCTTGAGCTGCAAATACATAGGCTCTATGTCTCGAACACACCCATCTAAAACAATATTTGACTTGCAAAGCATGCAACCCTCTGATAAGGCCCTGCGTTTCTCTGTGCGTGCTTCCATTGTTTACATTAACATGGATGACTTCCACTTCCTTGCATGCCCTCTCTTTGTTGATGGCATTCAATGCATGAAGAAAATTGCACATAGAGCTTTCAACATTTGGCATTGCAGCAAATGTGATGGTGAATTCACAAAATGTGACTACAGATACATTTTAAAGCTTTCCTTGCAAGACCACATCGGCCAGATTAACGGGTCCACAACTTTTGATGATCCAGCCAACAAACTACTTGGTGTCTCTACAAAGGATTTATGCCTGCTCGCCATTGAGCCCTCGGCCATAAAGGATATCTCTCTACACGTAACTTCACGCCAATACCTGTTCACCTTGTCCGTTAAGATAGAGACTTTCAACTCCAGTACACGCTTGAAGACAACCATTGTCAATTCTGAAGAGCTTCCTTATGCTGCTGCATCAACCAAGCTCCTTGAAGAAACATCTGCACTCACTACTCAAATCCATCCTGTTGCACGTCGTCTCTAACCTCCCCTTCATACACTCCACCCTCGACTACTCCAACCACCGCTTTTACTCACCCTCCCACATCTTACTCTTCCCTCACTCCTTTCTTCTACCTCCATATCTTCGACACATCGTACCCTACAATACACCATCCCATCTCTCCAAATGCATTCCACCTCATCTCGACCCAATTATGTTTCTTCCACTTCATCATGGTCACTGTATTCCCCCCCCCCACTTTCCTTCCTTCATTGCTTGTATATAGACTTTTCCCTTACTTTCCTGTCTTTTTACAAAGATCTGCAATGTAATTAGCTACTATAAATTTTGTGCTCACATGACATATGTGTTATCGTATACATTACGTGTTTTTTTTTAAAGCACGCCATACATATGTGTCCATGCAACATTTCACGTTTTCTTACATGTATCCAATGTTTATTATGTAAGTTCGTTTTGTTTCATCTACTTGAATCTACCATAACATTACACTTACAACATTCTTTTCTCTCTGCAATAGAACAAACAAACAAAAAAGAACAAGAAAATGTCCATTACACAAGTTTTCAACTTTTTTTCCTTTCATCTATGATGTGAATATGTTATTGCTTTTGTTATTCGCTACTACGAAAAAAAAAACTGTCAGTATAGCAGTTCAATTACAAAAAAAAATGCGCCTTCCTTTAATCTGTATTATTTGAACATGTTAAGCTTTTAATGGCTCTGTTTTCTTTCTTCCTAGCTCTTCGACAACAAACATGGACATGCAATACCCAAACACCCTTGCCGACTTCTGCAAGCAGATCAAGGAACAACAAGCATCGCTACAACAGATCGAAGCATGCTTCCAATCGACTTCAAACATCCCACTAAATCCGATTCACCCTACTATTATGCTTCTCTCATAAATAAAAGCCTTCCTTCAACGCATGATCCATATGCATGAAAGGGACACCATGCGCAAGATCCGCAAAGACTTAGTATCCTGCCACCCTTGTCTTGCTCAATACATAAATATTACATGATGTTGTCGTTGCCATAATCCCTCTTGCATTTATGACTAAAGCCTCTTCCTTGCTTGCATTTCCTTTTTCCCTCTCCTTGCAACCCAGCAACCCTTCTTCTTTGATTCCCACATGTTCTTCAGTTGCCATTACTACCCTTCACTTGTATGTACTACCTTGTCCATAACCTATGCTTTAATTGAATAAATGTATTAGCCTTTTTCACACATGGAATACACAAACATTGTACATATTACATGCTTCCACTACTACCACAGTACATGTACATTTATTATATTTCCCTTCTACTTGCATGTAATGCACCTCTCTAAAGTATATATTGTATCAAACAAACGGTTCTTTTACAAATACAATGCAACAAACTCTATGTAAATAAAAACAGTTCACAATATACTAAGTTCTTAACTTCTGTTGTACATTTAATCCATGTATATATTTAGCTTCTACTTCTTGTCATTACACATATGTATATTCTTTTTCCCATGGAGTCCCTATACTTGGTTTCAAAGTAAATATGTTGTCCATTTGTTACTTCTACTCAATTTAGACTGTTTCTACATTAAATTGGTTTCAAATATTCGCAATCCTCATTTCGTTTCAAATACTCTCTTATGATCAGAGAAACAGTTCACACTATATTATATGTACATAGAAACACTTCACAATATATACTAAATTCTTAAGTTCTGTTGTACATTTATCCCATGTGTATATTTAGCTTGTACTTCTTGACTTCATACCTATGTCTATTTTTTTTCCCATGGTGTCCCTATACTTGGTTTCAAAGTAAATTTGTTGCCCATTTTTTAACTTCTACTATAAGTATACTATTTGTACATTCAGTTGGTTTCAAATATTTGCGATACTCAAATCGTTTCAAAATACTCTCCATAAGAGAGTATATGGTATGTAAGTAAATAACTGTTGCAACAATTTGTTAGTCGATTTTTTAATTTACTAGTACAGTTGCTTCATCTGTACTTGTCATCTCCTGTTCCCGCCAATGCAAGCTTCTTTTCTGGCATGCAAAGCATCCAACTCCAAACTAAAAGGTATTGTCCTGTCTACTTTTCTTTTCCATTCTATTTGTCCATTTTATACAAGAAGAAACAAAAAAATACTTTATTTTTCCCTCTTACATTACATGTATTGCAGCTCAAATTCAACATCACAGAAGAATACAAAAAACACGCTTAACATCTATGCCTCCCTTTCCAGCCATTCATGAAGGTCTACATATGGGTACGCGGTTTTTCTCTCTTGTTACAAGATTCTACTTCATTTTTTGCTTCCTTTACTTTGCAAATTAGTTTCTTCTCTACAATATATCTCAATCTTTAAAAATTTATTTCCTATCTTCAGGTTCCCATTGCCTTTTTTTATTTACGTGGGTAGATGATGCAATGCCTTCAACCTCAACGCTTTCATGGTAAGATACACTCATTGATTTTTGTAGACATTACTTGTAAACCACTCTTTCTTATTAGAATTACATATGGGATACATCATCTTTTTCATTATATGTACATATGCTCATAATATTCAGTACATGCTCACTTCATATTTTCTTTGTGAAATTATCTTGGACTGATGGTTGTCCTGGTTTTTATATTCACCCACTTGGGTCGAGTACTCCTTGTTTCCAATTGCTTGCACGCTGCCATCAAAGAATTGTAGATTACTACGAAGAAATCAATCAAGCAATCTACCTTCATTGCAGGTGGAGTACTTTTCAAGGTTTACATTGTTGGGGACACCATTAAAGTAGTGCGTGGGTTTTCTTTATGTGATGTGGATGAAAGTGCATCTTTGGGCTATGGAGTGATTCCATTTCCAGGGGTGTCAAGTACTTCTGCTTCAGCTGATGATGCAGATTTAGATCTACATGTTGGGGGTGAGGTTTTCTTTTGCTACCTAGTGAATTGCACTCTTTCTTATTACATTTGATTTCTGTTACATAATTTCTTACGTTTTTCATGCTTTTTATGAATTATGTATTTTAATGCTTGCAGAGTTGCCTCCACCATTGTTGTTTGATGAACTTGCAATTGAACTCCGCAGAAGACTTGTAAGTAGTTTTCATCTTTCCAACGATTAATTGTTAAATGACTTGAAAGTTTACTTCTATATTTCATATCCTGGACATTATTTAGGTTTTGGAGATGCTGGAATTGATCCCTTGAGATATAGTGCGTAGTGTATTCGATAGTGTTGTTGATCCAGCCTGCAAAACCATGAGGCAGGTGCTGATTCTTCATATAGGCTCGGTATTTGTGTTTTTATTTTCTTTTGTTTTGACCTGACATTCCTTCTGCCTTAAGAATGATTCCATCTATTCTTTATCCGCTTCCTCTTAATTTGCAGGTTGCAATAAATATGATGCAAGAGGAAGGATTTGCATCATTTTACAAAGCACTTGGGCCATCTCTTATTGGCATTGCACCCTACATTGTTGCCAACTTCTGTATTTTTGACTTGTGAGTCTAGATTCTAGTCCGTATGTGTCCTTTGAAGTTTATTATTTGAAATATATGATATTCTATATGTGATGATCCCAAATAATTTTTTATTGTGTTTAAAAGGTTTGAATGAACAAGAATCTCGCATGATCGAGGCACATGACTTTTGGAATATCATTTTAGATCAATGTGTTTAACATTTATCTAGTCTTGGTTACTTTAGTTTCTCACACCTTCATCTGTTCAAATGGCAGAGTTAAGAAGTCTCTTCCAGAGGAATATAGGAAGAAGACAGAGGCTTCTTTTGCCACAACTATTATTTCAGCCTCTTTTGCTACAATTTTGTGCTACCCACTTGACACTATCGGGCAACATATGCAAATGAAGGGATCACCATATAGGACTGTTTTTTATGCTTTCCTGGGTAAAGGGATTCTATTCCCAACTTTCTGAAGACAAGGGAAAATAATATCATTTCTCAAAATTTTCCTCTCCGATAATTATAATTATACTCTTTGTTTTCTCTACTTCTGGAAAAGTAGCCATGGATAAAATATATTTCTTTGAGGAATGGGCTAGGTGGAGTGATTAGTTACTTTGATTCTCATGCCATTTTATACTGCATGTTCACTTATTTGAAACTCATGACTTACTGACATTTGTGAATATGGAGTAGAATAACTGATAAGTTTGTTATTTTATGATAACTCATAGCATTAGTCTTCATTCTGCAGGTTTAAGTCAAACAAACCATAGTCATTTTGCCTGCAATTTGGAGAAGCATGTCTTTTATGCTGTGCATATCACAGAAAAGTCATCCAAGTTTCAATGGATCTTTGTTGGTGTCCATATTCAATACAACCAATGCACTATTTAGATTTAAGGCACCGTTACATATAGTCATGCATAAACATGAGTTGATGGATCATCACACCCTCAAGTTAAACATGTCCGATGGGTATGGTGCATATCACAGTTTAGATGGTTTGCTAGGTATATATGCATATATTACACATTTAGGCACATACAAGCATGGAAAATTGATGGATGACCACACCCTCAGTTTGAATCCGTGGATGTAAGGTTTGCTTCCAATGAAAGGTGCAAATTAGAGTCACCTAAATTTAGACTGCTAATGTCCCTATTCAATGTATCCAATGCACCAAATTCAATGCACTGTCACACATATAGGAAGTGGAACATACAAACACGAAAATTTGATGGATCACTGCACCCTCAGTTTGAACCTATGAATGCAAGGTTTCCTTCTAGTGCAGTGTGCATATTAGATTCACCTGAGTTGGGACTGTTAGTGTACAGTTTAATATACCTGATGCACCATCTAGATTCAATCCATGGCTACACATCTGTTCACATAAATGCAAAGAGTTGATGGATAACCAGAACCTCAATTTGTATGTTTGAGTGTAAGAATTGTTTCTAGTATATTTTTATGACAAAAATGGGTTGATATAGTGTGGTTTCTCTTGTATTTTTTAGGTTTTAAACAAATGCAAGAAGGATTCAGGTATGGAAACAATTTAAAGCTCTGTGGAAAAGAGTTTGTTGGGCTTGCAATCTGTAATGCCAGTTTTCCATCACTACGTGGAAGTAGTCGTGTCAGCATCTATGTTTCAACATCAGTGCTTTAAATTATTATTTTTCCAGATAAACTTCTGAACTATAATGTTTGATTGATTGTTAATCCATGAAACCCAAATGGAAAATGTGAA
Source organism: Pseudotsuga menziesii (assembly GCA_001517045.1). NCBI lineage: Eukaryota > Viridiplantae > Streptophyta > Pinopsida > Pinales > Pinaceae > Pseudotsuga > Pseudotsuga menziesii. The sequence goes on along the minus strand of LPNX010234034.1, from coordinate 943,173 downwards.
TTCAGATCGTTTTGGATACCTAGGCATGCGTTGCACAAGCCCTTCCCTGAAATTGTTGAAAGCAATTGTTTCTTGCATTTTAACGGCCGCTCTATAATCATTGGTGTGGCCCAAAAGCATAAGGAAGTGCAAACAAACTAATTCCCTAGACCCAATTATGAGTCTATATTAATAGCTTTATGAAATCATAGAATCCTGGCTTCCCACGTAACCTTTCATGAGAAATTTGTTAAAATCCAAGGCTCGATTGATATATGCATTAATTCATTCACATATCAATACCTTAAATGATTACTACTGTGACAATTTCCAACCTAATTCTTTTAGGAATCCAAAGATTTGGACTGAAAACTAGGTTGGATGGCAATGATTTCTAATCACCAATATCATAACCATTTTAATGTGTATTCTTTCTTTTTCACATACATAAGTTAAGAGAGTAAAACATATATGCCACAATGGAGACATCCATGCACTTAGGGAAGAGTTTTATTCTGATATATGCAATCCTGCACCAGGTTAAAAGGGCCCAAATCATTATTTATTCATTATTATTTAAATCTTATGTTTATGAAGTAATACACTTTTCCTTTATTTACTTTATCACTGCATCTTAAGGGTAGCTGGACTAGCTCTTAATGGTAGATGCATCTTAATGTTTGTTGTAATCTCAACTATTTGGTGGTTAGACTGGCTCTTATTGATTGGGATCAAGAACTGTCTTTCTCTTGTGCAATTTACAACCATTGAACCTTTTGCATTTACAGCATTTCACTTTTTACATTGTGTATATTGTAGAACTTGCGAGTCTTTAAGCACACGATAGGCTTAGAATATCGCCTTTCGTTTTCTCAAAATTTTGTTTTCTTGTGTATAGATGTCGTAGATTATAGTGTGATGGTATTACTAACTTTTGATTGGTTTTGTATGATATGAAATAGCTCTAGACCACCTCAACCTACAAAAGGGTCACGAAGGCTAGCAACTAATGATGCTCTAGCCTATCTCAAAGCAGTCAAAAATATATTTAAGGATAAGAGGGAAAAGTATGATGAGTTTCTTGAAGTGATGAAGGATTTCAAGGCATAAAGGTTGACAATCAATATTTTATATTGATATTAGTAATAAGCAGATTTAGTTATTCATCATTTGACAGGTTTGACCTGATTTCATTGCCTTGGAGAATCGATACAGTTGGTGTTATTGCTAGGGTGAAGGAATTGTTTAAAGGACACCGCAATCTTATTTTAGGCTTTAACACCTCTCTTCCTAAAGACTATGAAATTACACTTCCACTTGAGGAGGAACTTGCACAAAAAAAGCGTCTAGTTGAATTTGATCAGGCAATTAATTATGTTAACAAGATTAATATAATTTAGTTGACCAAGTGACTACTTGAATTGCTTTTATGTTAAGTTTTGGAGCCTTTGTTTTCTAGCTAACAATGAACCCCCACCCAAAAAACAACAAATTTGATTTGACCAAGCAATCGATTATGCCAGCAAAATCAAGGTAATTTAAATGATAAGTGACTTCTTGAGCCTTTGTGTTCTAAGTTCAAGTTTTCGAGCCTTTGTGTTCTAGCTAACAATATTAATTGATGTTTTGTGTTTAGACTCGGTTTCAAAATGATGAACAAGTATAGAAATCCTTCCTCGAGATTTTAAATATGTATCGGAAGGGAAACAAGTCTATTAGTGAAGTATATCAAGAGGTATACTATACCTTGCACCATTATTTTCCAAATTGCCATGTTTTTCCTAAATATACTGCAAATACATACAGAATTAGATTTGCCTTTGTTGTATTTCCTTTCACTTAGCAAGTCTAAAACTCTTGTAACAGACAACTGATGCATTAATGCATCTATATTGCAAATTTATATGCTATACTGATCGATTATGGTTTTGGTGGGTAGGTTTATTGTTTAAGGACCATCAATATTTAATAGAGGGATTTACTTATTTTCTACCAGATTCCTCAGGTTTAGTCCATGTCTCTCATGGTCCCATTTCTACAAGAGCTGCATCTGTTCCTGCAGTTTGTCGGGATGAGAGAAGTTCTGGTTTGGCTTCAAAGCATCCTCATATGGAAAAGGTAGTTTTTGTTACTCCCTTTGTCTTGTTGCCTCATGGGCACCAAATTTAACTGCCAAATCTCCATGAGACTCAACAGTACCTCCGGGCTCCATTGCGGAAGATTCCAAAATCTGCAGATTTGTCAAGATTCCAGAATCTGCAGGTTTTGGCTAGAGATGTAATTATTGATAAATACTTTGTTTGCAATTGTTTCAATCATCTATTGATGGATTGGATGATAATGAATCGTGGCTGGCAGGTCATTGTATCATCTTAAATAGTATCATGGGTACTGATATTGTCTTCAATTGTGTCAATTGATGTATGATGGATTGATAGTCATTAGTTTGGCTACTTATCATACACTGTCAAGAGTGTTCACTAATACTGTGTTATTACCTTGAATTATCAAATGTATATATATACTGAAATCTTTGCTTTTACTCTTCTTGATGTTCTTTTTTGTAATTGTGAAGTGTAGGAAATGTCTTCAAATTTGTACCATTTTTTCCAAACCATACAGTGCTATCATGTCTACTCCTTGAACAAGACTTTTGTTAATGTGAGAAGTTAGAACTATATAAACCGTCGTCAAATGTTTGTTTTTCAAGCTGCTTTGACAACCTATGCTAGCACAATTATGAACTTTGGAACCACATGGACAGCAAGTAATTCCAAACTATGACTACACATTGGCTTCTTTTCTTCATCAGATATATTTCTCCCATGCAATGGCATCTTCACTGTATAATGCAATGTTAAACTGTTAATTTTTTTATTTTTCAATACATTGAAGTGCTCCATTTTTTTTTGGTATTACTTGCAATCTCCCACTACCTCACTTCAATGTTACACTTTTTTTCCTCGCTTACCCACTAACAACTACCTTATCGGCATATTATTGCACCTTCCTTGGGGCAATTGCTAGTTAATAAGGAAATTAACTCTTCATCATATAACGTTGTGTATAACTTAATTATATATTCAAATGATAAAGATATATGAATATTGTTTAATTTATAAGTATAATTGACAAACAACATTAAAAAAATGTCAAGTATCACCATGTAATATTATTATAATATATGAATAAGAACATGACTAAAAAAATGTAAATATGAACATCAATATGACCTATCAATTTATCATTGAGCATTTTAAATATTTTGACAATAACTCACTTTACATGACAAATATCAAAGCTCTAATCAGAAGAAAGACAAATACTTAATTAAAAGAACAATAATTTCTCTCAATTGTAAACCCAAATGTTGCATTCTCCAAACTTATTAATTATTGTTAATCATGATGATCTTCACTATATAATATAACTTTAGTCCAGATTCAAGGAACACATTTTATATCCTCTAAAAATGAGGTTTAAAGCTAGCTAGTGTTATATAATTTCTCTAGTTCATGTAATTTGAGTTTGTCAATGAATATATATAATTTCTAAAATGGTATAGATTCATATTAGTTATATAAATTATTAGATTAACATACGATTACGTTATTATAAATTTACATTAATTAATAAAATATAAATCAATTATTATATATCGATACATATATCAAATATTTTTAGTGAAATATATAGCCATGGCTTTAATTTAGAAATCAAAACTACCTACATATTTACAAACAATAAAATAAGGTGAATAAATAGTAAGCATGCATATAATTTGTTAGATGCTTCATATAATAAATCCTTATTGTCTCAACCAATTCTAAGATGGAGTTCAACCTACTAGAAATATAGAGATTCAAAAAGTCAATCGAACTTAATTTATATAACATATTTACTTAAAGCCATTTTTTTCTCGTAAACAAGAACCCATACCTCCACTTTCATCCTTAAAAGTCGTTTTTTCTCTATTTTTTCCATTCAAAACAAATTGCAAACATTATAACAAAAGTGTCATAAATTAATGCAATTATAATTCTTAGCATTATAATTTATAACAAAAACATCTTGAAATACAAACATTCAAATATTGATGGAGAAATTAGAGACCACCTTAAAATTTCTTGTAAATTACATTGTTATCAACGCCATAAATTAAGTCATTGCAGGTACCTTAACTTTTCTTGTAGATTATGTTGTTATCAATGCCATAAAATAATTCATTGTTATCAAGGTCATAAATTAATTGAACTTAATCTAAACATATAATAAAAAAACATTACATTAATCTAACAAAAATTCCATAAATTAATTCATGTATAAATATTAACACTATTCATAACAAAAACATCATAAAATATAAGCATTGTTGCAATATTAATATAGAAATTAGAGAACACCTTCAACTACGAAAGAATATGTTAGCCTTTACTTTCACATAAATAAATTAAAATTGAATCATGTAAGTTGTTTTCATTTTGTATTTATATGTATACATAAGACATAATACAACCAACTTTGACAATGACATATAATCATTCCATACAATCATAAATTACTTCAAAGACATAAACCATATTTCACACCATATTGGTTGTTAACCAACTGAAATTGTTTAAACTTCATTGCATCCAGTAATCAACTTTATATTTCCATCGTCATAACATAAAAACAAACAATATAATTAGAAAATCACGGTCTTCATTTACATTATTCCTATCAAATGTGTCCCACCACTTCCACCTAATAATAATACGTTGGAAAGATGAGAAGTCCACTTGAATGATCTCTTGTATCTTTTTGACATAACCCAACATCCCTCCTATCAAGTTTCGATCACAGTGGCTAGCACGACTAGATTGGTTGAACTCGACTTCCACCCCACAGTCTTGTGTAACACACCCATCATCAGCATCCTCAGTGCAAAAATGATTTCCATAATCCCACATAGATGGGAACGAATGCACCTATATAAAAAGGTCTAAAAACCAAAGCATTAATATATTAAATATAGATGTTACAACTCAAAGTTGCATTATAATGTTAGAAATGTACATAAATAATTTATTAGCAAGTTATGCACTCGATCCCAATGTTCAGTGCATCGTCCTTTTCTAGTGGGTAATGACCAGATGCACCATATTTCTCTCTAACTTGGTCTGCAACCCAAATGTTGAGAGACATCATTGACATATTTTCTTTTAAATGATCTGGAAAAGGCATGCTTCTACTATGCAATCGCCTGAATTATTTTATGTTAATGTCCCATTTCCTCCTCTTCTATCCATACAATGCGACCCATAAGTGTGTTTCCTCTGCATTGTAAAGAATGAGTTGATTGATTGCATCAATTTATGAATTTGTCGTTGTATTCATGGAAACAAAACCATATTCAGTACGTATAGTATGAAATACTTATTTTGAAGTTTGTTGTGAATAGTTATTGTGTGGAAATGTGAAGATCGAAATATAAGTGACTTACTCATTTTCAAGTGCCTTTTTCCTTTTTTTCCAGTAATTCCCCTTCCCTTTTGTCCTCATCGTGTTCATCATCCCAAATCATTGTTCCTGGTGTGTCGTCGATTTGCTTGATGTACTCACTGGAATAATGGAATGACTCATATACTATGTACCCCTCTACCATAAATCCCTCGGATTTTTCCCTCTATCGAACAAATCCCTTCAGTTTTTTCATGTACCTCTCCAAGAAGAACATCTAGCAACATGAGACCACCCCAACTAATTCAACTTCATCAACTAAGGGAATTAGAAGATGAATATGCAAGTCCATGAAATTTGACGACAATTCCTTTTCAAACATACAAACAATCTCTAATATCTCTTAACGTCACTAGGGAATGCTAGCAATGTAAATCTCCTTTGATGTGATCCATCATACAAGTGTAGATAGTCTAGATATGGCACGTCATAGGTCATCGAGAAAGTCATGGTTCACACACCCACACACAAACAACAGATAATGACACTACAAAGTAAATACAAACAATTAATTTCATTTTTTTAACACAAATAGATATATTTTTACACAACTACACATCAAAGAGAATCACTTCAAGAGGCCCCAAAACTATGGAAATCCTCTCAAAACATCAAATTACAAATTGAAGAAAATCATTTATGGAATTGGATGAAGATAACTGGCTTCTCCATTTATGCTGAGGAACCCCTAAGGAAGCAGACATGCTTTATTAGCCAAAGCATCAGCCAGATTGTTCAACTTCCTAAGGATATGGAAAGAGGCCACCAGATCAAATTCTTTCAACAGATTCTAAATTCTCTATAAGGAATTGATCAAGGTATAATTATTGAAGCATTCACCTGAGTTTAAGGCTTTAATCAACATTTCAAAGTCGTTGAATACTTGGATTGACTTGAATCCATTTTTTTTAGCAACCTGAATTGCCATAAGTAGGTTGTAACATTCAGCCTGATTATTTGACATAATTTCGAGACCGCAGTGAAAGCTAAATTCTACCAACCCATCAGAAGAGGAGACAAATCCCCCAGCACCAGAAGTTCTAGGATTCCCCTTGGAAGCCCCATCGAAAAAAATAGCAGTTGAAGAAGATTTCATCCAAAATGTTCTTAATTCTTCCACTGACCCCCGAAATCTCTAGGGAATGATACTAGCAGGCTTGATGCAAGCCACCTATCTAGTTTCACAAAAGCTGGAACCCAGCCACTTAGAAAATGCAGCATCCAAAAAAGCAGAGAAAGACACCTTACCTACAGAATCGGCAATTAGCAATTTAGTTTTGAAGGCCACGATTTGGTGATTTGGAAACTGGTTATTGAATACATAATTATTTTAGGAAAGCCACAATTTTCACCAAAGAATCTTAGGAATTGAATGCCAGATGTTAAACCAAGCAACTTCATGACCAGATTTAGAAGGACACATCTCGTGCTAGGAAAGGTAGAACTCTTTGACAGTTGGTTTATCTGGTGAAGAAAATTGGGTTCCTTTGAGGACCAATTTCCATTTTGACTTTGCAAATTGGTAGCCAACAAATATATGATCTGCAGATTTGAAATCCATTTTGCAAAAACAACACCAGAAAAGGCCATAAAACTCACGCTTGAGTAAATTTTCATCAGTCAACGCTCTGTTGAGTAGAATCATCCATGAAAAAAAATTAACCTTGGGCAAGCAGTGTGTTGACCATACAGTTTTCCAAATTGCCAGGGAGAAATAGGAGGTATGAACATATTGGAGATCTAAAAATCCCTTGGAAACTGAGTAACAACCAGAATTGCCCTAACCCCAACTATCTTTAGATGAGTTGTGCACTGGAGAGAGGCCAAACAGAAGGGAAATCAGCAAAAAAAATTGTGACACTCGACAATTCGGAAGATCAGGAAAATTCCAACTCACCAAATTACCAGCACAATCCCAAACACAAATATCAGCCAATCTGAGGAGGCCTTTGTTGGCTGACCAATCCAGAATCGTGGATAACTGATTGATAGAAGAAAGAGGAGGGTTTCCTGACATTTTGTCATCCCAGAGGAGTATCTTCTTTCCATTGCCTGGAATTCGGTATAGCTGTTGTTTAAATTTATCAATTCCTCTTCTACAGGAGTTCCAAATTGTTGTACCTGAGGGAGTATTGGTCGAGGTTATATTTATTAAAGATCCACCTTTGAGATATTTCATCCTAAAATCATGCTAACAGGATGGTGTTTATTCACATGAAGCTGCCAAATAAGTTTGTTGCTTAGCGCCAGATTAGCCTGACATGGGTCCCAAATTTGTAAAGCACCTTCTGAGAAAGGTCTTTTAATGATTTCCCAACTTGCCAAATGTATCTTATTATGGATTCCTTTTCCTCCATTCCAGAGAAAATCACGTAACAATTTGGATATCTGAGCCAAGATAGATTTGGGAGCCAGCAACAATGAAGAATGAAATAACGGAAGAGCAGAAAGAACTGACTTGATCAAGATCAGTTTTCCAGCCTTACTTAGCTAGAGACCGCCCCAGGAGACAATTTAGATTTCATCTTGGCAATCACTTCAAGCCAAAGAGATGAAGGGGTTGGGCCAAGAGTTAAAGGCAGTCCCAAATACTTTATCTTCTCCCACTTGGCATAACCAGGAAAACCAAGGAAATTTGATATTTGGAGAATGACAGGAAGCTCAACATTCCAACCATAAACTACACCTTTTTTTTTATTGATCATGGCCCCTGAGATTTGGCAATACATTTGTAGTATGTCATTGAAGGCCCTGGCAATCTTCATTGATGCCCCACCTAGAAGCAGGGAATCATTCGCAAATAGAGCATGATTAATAGGGTCAACTCCCATTGCAATATTAATGCTTGGGATATAACCTTCCTCCATATCTGATGAAAGTTTCCTGCTAAGAGTTTTTGCCATCAAGATATATAGAAATGGAGACATAGGGAAACCTTGTCGAAGACCACGAGTGGCTTGGAAAAAACAGAAGGTCTTCCATTGACTAGCAGAGCAATCCATGGCCTGTCGATACATGCTTTAATCAAATTCACAAACTCTGCATTGAATCCAAAAGTAAGAAGCGCAACATATAGGAAGGGGAGCTTGACACAATCAAAGGCATTTTGCATGTCCAACTTAATTAACATACCTTCTTTCTTTCGTTGGGAACTTAAATGAATTGCTTCCTGAACTTGGATGACATTATCAATCAAATGCCTGCCTTTTACAAAACCCCCTTGAAGAGGAGATATAAGCTTACCTAACATAGGCTTGATTCTATTGGTAAGGAGTTTGGCTAAAATCTTGTATGAGGCATTGCACAAAGAAATGGGGTGGAACCTGTCAAAAGAAGAAGGATTTACAACTTCAGGGATAAGATCAAGGAGAGTAGAGTTTGAACAACCGCCAACTTTAGCTTTTTTTAAGAAGGCTAGAACCATTCGAATCAGATCAAATTTGATTACATTTCAACAAACCCTATAAAAATGAAAAGAAAAACAATCTAGCCCAGGAGCTTTTTCGAGCTCCATCGCCCAAATGACATCCAAAATTTCCTATTCGAAAAAGGGTTTTAACAAAGCTTGATTATCTTCAGGGTTGACAAGAGCGGGAATCTTATCCAGGAAATCAACAGACACATCACTAGTAGCAAGACCATATACATGATACAAGAGCTGGAAGTGCACCCAAGTAGCCTGTTTTAAAGATCTTGGCCTTTAATGACAACACCATCACCAATAGAGATTTTTGAAATGTGATTTTGAGACAATCTTTCCCTACATTGATGATGAAAAAAGGCTGAATTCTTATCGCCTGCTTGCAACTAGAGGCTACGGGACTTGAGCCTAAGATGTTCTTCTTCCTGTCTAAAGGATTGGGAGGTTTTAAATTGAGCAATTTGTTCAATGTCTAGTTGAGTTTTTGTGATATCTCTGCACTCCATTCCAATTTGAATCTCTGATAACTCAACAACTCTCTCTTGCCTGGAGCTAGTAGGAGTTTTATTTGGAATTTTGATCCAAGTTTTCAAAGTGATTTTTGTTCTTTTTAACTTATGCTCCCAAATGAAACTAGGTGACCCGTCAACATACTGAGACCAAGCTTGACCAACAATAACCATGAAACCATCTCGCTCAGTCTAAAGAGGGTTGAACCGAAATTGTATTGGGCCGAGCTCATCTTCTTTTTCGAAAATCAATGAAATAGGGTGATGATCGGATAATAGTTAAGGCAGAATTTTTGAAGAGATGATGGATTGTCCATCCAATAGAGAACTGTGAATGAGAAACCTGTCGAGCCTGGCAGAAATATTGGCTAAACCAACGCGATTATTGGACCATGTATAGCGTCCTATCTTTGGCTTTATATCCATCAGATCGTAGGCAAGAATTATGGCCTCCATCGTGTCTTGAAAATGGTCTTTGCCGCAAAGCCCACCTTTTTTTCATGAGGAGATAAATTTATGTTTAAATCACTAGCGAGTACTAAATTTGAGGGATAAATAAACTCAATATACTCGGATAATGATTTCCAGCATTCTCTTTTTTCACTGTAATTGACAGGAACATAAATGTTAAAAAGTGCCAGAGAGATCTTGCTAGAGTAGTGGTAAAGATCTGTGAAGATCCAATGATGTGTAGTAAACCATCTATTTAACTGAAACTTATCATCACTCCAAAGCGTAGCTAAACCTCCGGAGGAACCTCTCGCACTTATAGATTTACTAGCATTCAAATTCCAATTAGAATTACTAAGGAGAAGAAGAGCTTCCTCCTCAATCTTGGTTTCTTGGACCATTTTCATCAAATCTTTAATAGCTTTAGCTTTGATTGGGTTTCCCAATCCCCTGCAGTTCCAAGATGTTACCTACATTATTTACCCACTTGGGAGGGAGTGCTTACTCCCTTTGGAGGCCTTGACCTCTTACTCCTACCATAAGACATTTCAATAGTGGGCTGGCAACCTTGCATTTTGAGCCTCTTTGCCTCTTCTTCACGAGTCTCCTTCTTAGTCTTCCTTCCAATATTTTTAGAGAAATGCTCTACTGATTCATCATTAGAGGAATCAGAACAAACAACCTACTTTTTCCTAGTTATGTCAGCATAAGAGGGAGAAGCTTTAGCTTCCTCTGGAGAGTGCAATGGATCAACATACCTAGAATCCATAGTGGAGACAACAACCTGTTCCAAAGGAATATCTGGGGTTTCAACAAGACCCACAGGATGAGACAACTCTCCTTCTTCAAGAACAGGAGCATCAGGAATGCTTAAAGCAACAAACTGATTGGAAGATACATTTTCAATTAAATGGGGTTGTGTAAGCTTCCCAACATCAACATCACTTTTCAGCTTCTTTCCATCTGTTCCTTTCTTTCTTTGATTCTGATTGGAGTTTCTTGCTTTTTTAGCTTGAGTCCACTGGTCTTCCTTCTCACTTTGAAGCTCTTCTTCATATTTTTTCTTGCAGTTGCGGGAAAAATGGCCATATTCATGGTAGAAGCGGCAGTTAAATGGAATTTGTTCATAGTCCAATTCCTAAATATAAGACCAATCAGCTGCTGTTATCCTAATCGCCTCTAGTAGACCAATTCCAAATCAACATCCACACATATTCTTGCACAAGAATATTGGTTTGTCCGTTCTGCCTTGTCGATGTAGTTTCCAAGTTTATTCCCAATGGCTACCAGGGAATCTGAGTTCCAACAATGTAAGGGAAAGTGAGGGAGCCTTACCTAGATAGGGACTGTAGATGGGACATCTTGGGTAGGGTCAAAATTAGGGGACCATTTGTTCATATATAGAGCTTGTGGGCCCATGAAGTAAGGGCCATTTCAAAAAATGAGGTCACGGTCAGCTACTTCCTCAAACACAAAGACAAAATAGCCTCTGCCAAGAAAATGACTTCGGATGCCTTCAAAGACTAAGGGCCTCCTATTTCTCTGGACCCAGCTGTCTATAGCCTTAGGAGAGGGCCAAAGGCCAGTGAATTTCCCAATAAGTCCACGTTCGGCAAGATTGAGGGCCGATCGGCAAATCCTATCAGTAGGCAGTTCAACGGAGGGGATGTCGACCTTCTTCACAAATTTCTGTGAAGGGCCACCTTTCCTCTTACCACACGATTCTACCAATATTTTAAAAGAGTCTAATTCATGATAAAGTGGAGGAGGAGGGTCCCCATCAGCATCCATGAGGCACTGCCAAGAAGACCGACCAGAGTTCAGTTCACAATCCACACCCAAAATTCAGAGCAGGCCCAAAGCAGTGCAAATTCTTCGGTACAAATTAAGGACAAAACCAAACCAACCAAATAGGCCACCACCACTTCTAAAGAAAAAAAGGACAAACCCAGGATGATATATGTCCTATAAAAGAGAGAAAATACAAACCAAAATCCCACAAAGGTGTGAAGCTTGATTCTCCTAAGGCTACGAACCAACGAGCAATAGCAGAAAATGAATTCAATTCATGGCAATTAAAGAACTCCACCCATAACAGATTAAAATGAAACGACCCACAGAGAGCTACTAAAGCACGACAAAGCTCCTGGCCAGAGCCAAATCAAACCAGGAAATGAAGCTTTCTTGAAAACCTTCGGCTGAATCCGCTACAGCCTTCCAAAGAAAATATTTAGGTATCAAATAACCAGTGAACACCAATCAATCCAATCAGGTGGATTTGGAAGAAGTCCAGACTCCACAAGAGCCAAAACTAGGTCGAGGAATTCAAAAAAATTGCTTGGAGCGAAAAAATGTTCTTGGAAGAGTTCAAACTTTTCCGTCAATGACATTTTTCTGCCAAGTTCATTTTTCTCATAATTAATTTCATTTTAACTTGTGTGGTAAAAGATATAAAATAATAATAAAATATTTTTTTGGACATTATACGTACCCTTAGAAGGTTGAGATGGTCATGTGATTTCAAACCCATCAACTTTTCATCTGTAGTGAAGGAGCGTTGTAGAGAAGACCCATAACAAGAGGGTACCTTCATGCCCAATATAACTTCATTTTCCAAATTAAGATCTTCTTTCTTCAAAATACATGGGACATCACCATTTTGATATGAAAAGAGTGGCCATCCTCTCCTCTATTTTCTTGTCTTGGTCGATATTTCTTTTTAGTATTGGAAGAAATAAGACTCTCATGACTTTCAACTTGTCACTTTTTTTGGATGATATGTGATGCCACAAAGAACATGAAATATTTTTAAATATATGCATGGGATCTACTAAGTGGGCAATCTTAATATGCTCCCAACATGGGAGCTCATAAAATATCGATTTCATGTTCATCCTTTTAGGCATTTTGTCATCATAGGTGTCAAATAATTCAGGATCATCATATGAAAATTGAGTCACAACAATCTGAGGACTAAAGCACAATCTTACAGAAGATTCAAGAAAATTTAAACACAAAATGACATAACAGTGCTGCAATTAGAGGTTGCAGTTGTATATTATCAATAATCAATCAGAATTAGTGATACAATGTCATACACTTGCATGAATAGCAAGACAATTCGAATCCCAAGGAGGTCATTCAAATTGCACACATGAGAGTGGATTAGCTGTCAATTAGCCACACTAAACACATCATTTAACCACTAATCACAATCAATAATTAGCTCTAACTAAATCGGAGCAGTTATGACTGAGTCTAACTAAATAGAGCTCAACTACATGTCAATTAGTAGGTGGGGGTGCATATGTGACTCAAGTTAGCTCCGATGAAGTGAACTGAACTGAACTGAGTCACCAAAAGTTGTTGGAGGCGCCTTAGATCACTCCATTTAACTGGGAATTGCCAAAAATAGATAAAATAGTGATGGAGGCACCTTTACAACTACAGTTTAACTGAAAGTTGGTGGAATAACCAGTAGTTAACTAAATTGGGGTGCTTAGGTCATGTAGTTCAACCCATATTTTCTCCTTGATTGAAGGAGGAAGTTCAGTTAGTCTCCCTGATTGAAGGAGGATACACAATTAGCCTCCCTGATTGGAGGAGGATGATCCAGTTGATGATGCAGTCACAAATTCGAGCCAACAACTCAGTATAAGTGGTAAAACAGGCCAATTAGGGCAAACAAACATGTGTGGGTTGGATAATGACTCCAACACATCAAACATAGGTTCCCCATTTGAATTGAACATCTTTGAAATCTCCTTTTCCTTCTCTCTGTCATATGCCCTAAGCCATTCAATCGATGTCATTATGTTAAGCGTTTGTGTTCTCTATGGTTTACCATTGAAAGCAGATGTTGCTCTTCTATAAGGGTGGTTTTCTGGGAGGAATACCCTATAGAAGTTGTACACGGGAATTTGTAGGTATTTGGACCACGTAGTTTTAATATAATCTTCACATTATTTACATCAATGATAACCTTTTGTTACAAGACATGCGATGCTATGGTATCTAGAGCATGTCCTCGGTGTTTAAGATCAATATAATTAAATATGCCAAAAAAATATTGCTTTGAATATAAACAAATCAAACAACATGTTTACCTGAGCAAACTCCCAACCCTGGATAATCATGTGTGGTGTACGCACATATGCCATACTACGTAAAACTCCTCTCCAATGGGATGGGTCTTGATACATCATATACTTGTAACCCTTCCCTTAAACTCTTCGATCAATGATCATAGGTAAACATCCATATTCTTCACTTGTCTTCTACCGGGGACTATAAGAGCCAACATAAGATGTCCATTCTTTATGGACAACCATGAGGGGATATTGTTATTGATCACCACTACATCCCAAATAGTATAGGTGTTGTCTAGTTGGGAATATGGGTTGACGCCATCAATGGCTATGCTCAATCTCAGTTTGTGTACTTCATCCTTGAATTTATCAGGCCATGTATCCTCTATATGCTTCATGGTTATTAAATTTATTGGGATTCACAATACTCCTTCCTCACTTCGATGTGATGCATGCCATCCCTGCAACATAGTAATTCTTTACAAAAAAATAGCCTTTGAATACTTGGTATTATATGCATGTGCCTCAATATTTTATGAGGAGGACCATGTACTTTAGCCTTGTTATTTGATTATGTGTATCTATCATGCCCACATTTTGGACATATCTCTTTGTCTTCATATTCACCTTTATATAGAATACAATCATTGGGACATGCATGATATGATATGTACCCAACAACCAACATTTTCAACATTTCCTTTGCCTCCTTCCAGCTTCTAGGCAAGACATTATCATTCAGAAGTACCTTATCTATGAATAACCTGTAGTTAGTTGGAAATACAAATGTACAATGTCACTTAATGTTCATAAAATCGACCACTTTCAATGATCATTGTGTAACAAGATTCCTTAAAATATAAGGTAGTTGATGGTCACTAACCTCAACATCGTTGAGAAATTCACATCAGACATGCCATACTTTGCTTTCAAGTTGTAACATTGACTGGCCAAGTTCAAAGAGAGGTGTGGAATTTGTCGTTTTAAGGCTTTCAAAGAAGGATTCAATGATATGAGTGTCATCCCCTGGCTCATTGTCCTGAATGTATGAAACAACATTACATCCATGGCACTCCTTTGTCATAATAAGTCATCCATACCAACGTCAAATTCATTTCCTCCATTTCCAACATGTGAAGAACTGTTATCACTGTAGGCATGCCTAATTGGTGAGGATGGACACAACGAAAATTGAATAGGTGGTTGATTCAACCATGTTTGGTATGCTTCCTCTCAAAGTTGTGCTCTTTTTTCATCCTTCTCCTAATATGACATTGTAATGGGGTGCAACAAAAGATAGTAGGCAGGTTTCTCATCATCAGTATCCCGATTTAAAAAATATTGAACATTACATCGATGAAGTTAGTAAGCATAATGCAATTGGTTTGATCTATTATTATACAAAACAATTATTTTAGAAGCACAAGAATCATTTCCAATACAAAATGATAAGCGCCAAACAATTTATAAAACAAACGTTCGTATTGAAAGAGAAGTTAAAATCAATTCCACATTAAATATATAAATTTAAAATTGAACAACACATTTTCAAATTCAATTTATAAATTAAATTAACAATTTATAAAACATAATTTCAAATTAATCAATACATTAACATGGCTTCCATTGTAAATTGACAAATACATTTAATCAATGTTTTTTTTGTCTAATGCCCCAATGGAATGTCTAAGGGTAATCCCAATGCGAGACATCCCTGACTAGTTGGTGGTGTTCTATGAAATTTTTAGTTTATTAACAATTCGTCAGTAGGAGACAGACTAGGTATCGCATGTACAACAACAAATATTAACAATTTCCTTTTCATAAAGAACTACTAGTCATTAAAGTGTTCCTCAAATGAATAATTTGCAAAAAATAAAGAGAACCTAGAACTATTTATGAAGACTGCAATATTCCCATGAGTGTGTGGACGACCATCTATATATAATAGGTTCTTCCTGTTAAAGTTTCCATAAACATAACCATTCATGCACATACTATACATGGAAATGATATGCTTATATTTAACAATATTCAAGTAATTAGATCGACAATAGATAGGACCACAAAATGGCGTAAGTGCTATCAATTGTTTGGGAGGAACAAGTACATGTGAAAGGATAAATAACCCAAGATTTGCAACATCAATATTAGACTTCACAATCATAAAACGATTACCACAAAAGGAGAATTTGGTCCCAACGTCAGGCACAGATATAGAAGACAGTCAAGCGCCATACAATGTGCGGTTGTAAGAAGTTTGATATTTACTTTGAAAATTCACATGAAGGGAGAAATCATCGCTACCCTCCAACAATTAAATGGACATCAGTGTGTACTCCACAGTTTTGCTCTCAACTCATGCAACTATTTGGATATTTTAGTAGAGATGGGTTGGGCGACATTCAAATCATACTTTGGATCACTAGAACTTTCAGTTGACTGAACACAAGCAGAGGGGTTCATCAATTTAGGATGAGACATAGTTGTTTTAGATTCCAACATTTTCAGAAAAGAGCATAGGGAAGAGTTCTTGTGTGTATTTTCTATATCACCTATTGGATTCTTTAATGCAATAGGGGGTTATTAGACCATCAAAATTGGGAAATCTATCATCGGTGTAATGGGTGAGTGTGACCCGTCGAGGCTTCTCCTTCAACCCTTGACATTTTGAACAACCACAAACTATTGGGGTGTCATAAAAGAGTTCTAACTCACGACGAATTACCGTCAATTAACCCGCATTGCGACTTGAAGACGACATGTTACAATTTGTAAGGTAACTTATTTTCATTTATGAACCGCTTGTGGTATCTTTCTCCTGATAAGAGCTTATGATGTTTTGGAACCAGTGGAATGTCTTGTGCATCTAGACTTGAACCTGAATCAGGATCTTGCAATAAAGAATAAATTGATATAATTTCATATTCATAAGGATAAGTAACATAAATTCAAATAAATAGTCAAAATATAAATAAAAACTAAACTTACTAGAGATGGAAAGGGAGAACTCATCAAACTTTGAACATGATCGAATGAGATAGAATCTGTAGAATTGGCCATTCAATACTTCAAATTTTTCTCCCTGCATTTGAGCCAAATAAACAATCAATATATGTCTCTACAATCCTAATGTTTTTTCAAGAACTATATTCCAATCTAACTTTCAATATAGTTTAGAAACCATTCTATTTGAACACTGTAAGTTTAAGAAACATATATATACTATGAAATATTGTAATTGTTGTCGTTGAATAATAAAACAAAACTTGAGATTAATATATAATTTTAGGTGGAAACACAAAACCAAGCATTTTTTTATCGATGCCTCTATTTAAATATACATGCACCGGTGCACTTCAACTTACTAAAAGCACCGGTGTGCAATAACTATAAATGCTGAAAATAATCTCCGCAAAAACTCCTTCAGAAGAAAATATATGCTACATTTGGTAATGAATATTTATACATGCATTATACATAGTTATTCCAACTGGTGTGTGCCATAAATACAAACGCACAGGTGCACATTACGTATAAATGGGCACTGATAAACGAGAATTTTAATCCTCTGCAAAAGCTCCCACAATAGAAAATATCCACTACATTTGATAGCGGATATTTATACATGCATTATACATAGTTATTCCAACCGGTAATGAATATTTATATGCTACATTTGGTAATGAATATTTATACATGCATTATACATAGTTATTCCAACCGGTGTGTGCCATAAATACAAACGCACCAGTGCACATTACGTATAAATGGGCACCGATAAATGAGAATTTTAATCCTCTGCAAAAGCTCCCACAATAGAAAATATCCACTACATTTGGTAGCGGATATTTATACATGCATTCCTACAGTTATTTGCATTTTGGTGTGTTTATTAAATAAAACTGCATGGGTGGGCACAATAAGTATACACGCACCAACCTACTGTTTTTGAAGTTGCGGGATATCGGTACATCTTATGTAGTGACGCATCGTTGCATCATAGACACGGGCGCATTGAAATGGCAAAAGTTAAAAAATAATAATAAATAAAAATCACTCAAACTATTTTTTCCCTAAAATAAAAAATGGCAGCAATTTCAAGTTCAAAAAAGTAATTCGAAAGTGTGTTTCAAAGAAAAAAATCTAAACATTGAATCATTCTTTTACCGAAAATTTCAGGGGAGATATTTCAAACAGGTACTTACGCAAGAGGTATCTGGAGCAATTGGATTACTCTGAAGATTGAAAATTGTCAGGTATGTTGAATAAGGCAGAACCCTACATAGTAAAAATTTCATGTAAATAATATTATAAATGTTATTATCTTATTACCTTCAATTTTGCAACCCTTCTTTTCTATATGCTTCTTTTCATTTCTTGTGGTTGCAAAAATTTAGATTAGGGTTTAAATCCCTCTACTATTTCGCAAAATTATGATTTCACCTTTTAGGAAGTTTAGATTTGTTGAATTTGTGAATATATATATATATATATATATAGAAATCTCAGGGAAAGATGGGTTCATTATTTGGATCGAAATTGTAACGAGTCGGCCCTGAATTTTATTATTAGTATTTTGTTCTTTTGTAAAAAATGAATGCGTCAAATTTGGTATGTTTTGGTTTCTAAAACGCACTAGTGCACCGATGTCGAGATACGACACAAAACAGTTTTTCGGTTTTTCATTTGTGGTTGTCTATAAACATTTTGTTTGTATAGAATAGCATCGATAAAGGCAGAACTCCCCGTTTTCATTTCCATAAAGTTATAAATGTTTTTGGTCGTACACGATGTAGTTTTGTTGGTATAGCACACCGATGTACAATCAAAAAACATTAATTCAAGGATGAATGACGCAATCGGTGCTGCTATGTTGTATAACCACACTGGTGTGTTTATGTGACTACATGCATCGATGCAGATATATATGGATACGCACCAGTGCTCTTGAATTTATAAAATGCACCGTTTTCAGAGTTGTTTTCTATTTTTGAAGGTCTGTAATTTGTTTGGATAATATATTGATGGCTTATGTATTTAATGGTCCAGGTTTTTTACTAATAAAAATGCATGGTATGAGTTCAATGAATAAAAGTTTCAATCGTCATGGTGGAAGCACATCTAGGATTACAAAGAAGGCAAGTGGTTCTAATTAATTTTTGTATTGAAATTAATTTATTTGAATTATTTGTAAATTTCACTAATATGTATTTGTTAACATGTGCAATGCAGAGCCAAAAAAATGAGGAAGCTCGATAAGATTCTTACCAATCTAAGTCCAGAATAGCATAAAATGTTGATGGAAAGGTTATAGAACGATGAATTAGGTGAATAAAAAAGAAGTAAGTATGAAATGTTTCTTTAAATTTGAGTACTATTGTAGTTATGATTATTCACTAATATGTTTCAAATAATCTAATATACATATATTGACTGTTATGCAGGGACTGACAACAACAGAAGTCAATTTCATAATAAGAAAAAAAAATCATGGAAGATGCAAATGATGATCAATTGTTCATTATCTCATATGGAGTGGTGCTGGAAGTTAATAGAGGGGGGGGAAGAATTTTATAATACTATGAGGGATATAGTGGAAAGAACATACATACGTACTTTTCACTTGCAATACAAAACCCAATCAAATGATTCCAAACATCATATCATATGTAAAATACAAGAGTCATTCCCAGAACAATGGTCAATGAGACCTATCAAACTTGTAATAGCAAAAACATACAACAACAAAAAAATAATCACTGAAAATATAATATTGCTAAACATGTTAATGTAGAATTTATTTGTTTGTATGACTACTACAAATCGTCATTCCTTCAATAATTTTAGTTCTACTACATAATTTATTTTTCGTATCAACATAAAAATTGATTAATGCAATCATTTTACATTTTCAGGAAGATTATGAAAATCCAAAGGATGAACGAGGTGATATGTGAAATGTGCTAGTAGGGGTGTCCAAAAAAGTGTACAAGGAGATGGTAAAGGAAATAGACATAATTGCATCGTAAAAGGCACCATCTCAATAGCAACATGCTTCAAATGTATTAAATCATTGTTTCTTAGGATTATGTAAATCTCATTAGTACTTAATTCATCATTAAATATATATTCTCAATTGTTTTGTTAATGCAGAAAAGAAAAGAAAATGGAACCCAATCAACACATAAGACAAGATGATAGGGAAGAAAGGGGTTGATAGGAAACTTTGTGAGTATTTGTGATTTCCTTATAAAAATTAAGATTTTGTAGTGGTTGTATTTTGTATATTTGAGTTTTTTTTTTCACCGCCAATTCTTGTATGTATTCAAACATGTGTTAACATACATAGAAGAACCAACAAACGAATTGATTGACATTGGGTTAAGCAAGGGTTGTGAGTATATGTTGGTGTATCAAAAATTAATTGTGGATTTTGTAAGTATCTATATTTTTTTTTGTACTTCTGTAATTTTATAATTAAAGAAAAATCATTATATTAAATCTATGTTTAATTAATGTGATGGGGCATAAAACTTGCAAGAAACAAAGTATGGAGTGGAGCCAACATAAGACTTGTTGATGGAAGGCATGTGACATGGTTTTGAAAGAATGTGTATCATTCATGACTCACTTATTACTATGCAGGTACGCCACTTTTCAATTTACATTCATGTATAATATCTATTATATTTCTCATTATTCTTGGCAATGTAGACACACCCAATACACTTTATTTTTATGTTTGCATATGGAAGCTGAACTAGAAGAGGACAACGGTCGAGATAATCAACAAAAAATTCAACAAAATAACCCAAGTGATGCAAGTGGCTCGAGCACCGATAGCAGTTCCAACGAAGAATGATGATCTGTATTTTGAATTTTGATGTTAATACATGCTGTTGTAACTTGCTATATATTTTGAAATAATTGTCTGTGAAAATCAAACATTTGTATAATAATGTACTCGACATATTGTCTAAATTGAAAAAAAAATGAGTTACCAATAAGTGTAACAATTACATGCATGTTGACATTTTGATTTTTTTTTCGCTGAAACATATATAGTTTTTATTAAAGTGAGGCATCGTGGCTAAATCCAAAACTGACCATTTTGCAACGCTCATAAATCCAGACTCTGCATAATTGTAAATCCTATTTCTAGATATGATATAAGCTAGTTTGAAAAGCTAGGAATTTAAAGTTCTACACAAACCAATACAAGATCATGTTGGCATTTTGATTATTGTTATCTCTATGTTGTGTTATTTTGAATGACAAAAGCAATGTTATTGATGTATAATAAAGTAAACTTTTTTATTCAATTGCATTCTTCAATGTTATTGCCAAATGTTACATGTGAAATGGTACATTGTTAATTAAATGTATGGATGATTAAATATTAAAATTGATATTTTCATCTATGATATTTCAATTTCATACACACACACACACACAATGTCAGTAGTCATTGTTCAAATAATAATATGTGGTGCTTTTGATAGTTAATGTTGCTCTCGTGCCTCTACCTGAACACTAATAAAACTATTAAAGCATTAATATACCTTAGTACCATGGTCTTTGATCCATATGGATATCTGTGGCCACCCACCTATTCCACTGGCTCAAAACAATTGTCCATTGTGGCAGTTTCGTAGTTATTTTTCTACAGTTTTCCGGGTCCCAAACTTTCGGAGCCATTTTGAGGCCCTAAATGACATTTTTTTGGCATCGAATGGTCGAAATGGATGAAAATATTGGATAGATATTTCCAACGAGCTATCAAGCGCCCAAATCAGAGATCGTATGCAAAAGTTATGACCCCAGCAATTTGTCTATTCGACTTACCACCTTGGGGCCACAAACTTTATGATGGTTCATCTTCTAGGGTTATGTTTTGGACTTTTGGGGTTCTTTCCCTCATTATTACTATAAATAGGCCCATTTGGCCTCATTTTGTATTCATCTTTGCACGGATGAGCGTAGTAGTCACATCTCTTCTTAGAGATAGCCACCGCCATTCTAGCTATTGTATTACAGTTTGTTTTATTTCTGCCATTTAATAGAATATGTGTTTATTATATCTTTGTTATATTTGCAAAATGTTTGTGATTATGATTTTGTATATGTTCTTTCATTTCGTTCACACATAAATTGGATCGGTCTTACACCTAGGAGGCATTTTCATTTGTCTTGTACTTATGTTATATGATCCTACTTAGGTTATATTGATCAATATTGTTTTATTAGGTGATTTCTAGCTCATTAACTCGCAGTTGAGGAGCTCCACTTTGATCATCCTGACAGTTGAGTTGCTCTAGTTTGATCATTCGGTCAATCTAGACTTCCTCATTGATTACAGACCACTCCTTATCCCTTAATTCAAGGAATATGTTTGACTATGGGTGCTAGTGTGTCAATGTGGTTGTTTTGTGGTCTTATTGGGCATTTATTGGCTCCTAGATACTCTCCCACTCACACATGTTTTCACCCATGCCTAGAATTCCTTCATTTATGATCCAACATGCCTCTACACATGTTCACACTTGCATTTGTGACTCTTTTGGTAAGGTTTGGGAGCCTATTGGTCAACCTAGGGGGTTTTAGGGGTCAAATCCTAGCCTTCCACTTATATGCATCCAAGCCTCCAAGGGCTCACAAATTTTACCCATTGTATTATAAGTATGTACCATACAGATATACAAGTTGTACACTAATAGAAAGATCAATTATTGGCACCATATATGTGTGTTATTTTGTTCTCTTTTACTGTTCTCTTACATATTTTGTGAATAACTTAGATTGTGAATATTGCTCTAGCTCCTAGATCTCACTATGAAGCAATTATCACATGGTATCAGAGCTTTATGGAGCTCCAAATCAAAACTAAGAGTCTTTGAGTTGTTGTTTAGGGCATTTTCTAGAAAATTTGAGTGTTTGCATTGTAGGTACAACAGTGTTTCTATCACACAGTGCATAAGCAGAATGGATCAGACTCATGTATTGCTGACCCCATTCAACCATTTTGAATGGAAGGTCAAAATGGTGATCTAGCTGAGGTCGAAAGGCCTGTATAGAGTCACCACGAGGATTGAGATCGAGCCCAATTCTGTTGTGGAGAAATCGAAGTACTTCAACAGACTTGATGAGGCATTTGGTATGCTTTGTCTCGGAACTTCGAGAGATCTTCTCTTCCATGTAGACAGTCTTGGCACACCCAATGAAGTTTGGCTCAAGCTTGAGTCACTATTTGGGAAGACTGGTGAGATGAGAGGCCATCAAATAAAAAATGGGCTAATCTCACTGAGTCCAGATCACTATGAGACAATCCAAGACTTCTTCACCAAGCTCAAAGCACCGGTGCTTCAGCTAAAACAATGTGGCATAGAGAATAAAGATGATCAACTTATCTTGTCTATCATTTCTAAGCTAGGGCCTGAGTATTTTGTGCTTTTTTGACATTCCACTCAAGCAAGATCACAGCTAGAAATTGGAGGATGTCTGTGCTAACAGACTTCAAGGAGTCATTGAATTAGGATAAAGACAATTTAGTGCAAATGGGTACCATCAAATCCACCAAGGATCAAGCCCTTGCTGCTTGTGTGTCAAATCAAGCTAAAGGTAAGAAGAAAGTCAAGGATTTGAAGCAACAAAGAGAGAAGGAGAATAAGCATTCAGATACAGAAAGCTCCAGTTCAATTGATGAGGATTCGAAATCCATGAGGATGAAGAACAATAGAGAGAGACTCACATGTGGTTATTGCAAGGGTTCACATCATGACAGATCTTGCTTCATAAAGAATATGGACATCATGACCAAGCTCCTTGAGGAGAACAATATTGGTGTTCCAGATTTTGCAAGAAGATGGGAGCGCAAGCAAGAAGATGGTAAGCATGTGCATGCTTTGTGTGCATGGGAGAAACCCATTTCTCATATCTCTATTTTAGATGTCTCTATTTCCGATTTACATTATGATATATCAGAATCTGAAACCTCCATCCCTTCCTTGGAAGAAACCCCAACCATTTCACCAAATTTTCCTTTGGATCCTTCCTATTCTAATTCTGAAGGTGATATACAGGCTGATATACAACCTATGACAATCATAGACTCATTTCCCCAACCATTTGATTCCCAAAATACCCAACAACCCTCAAGTTCACTAGTTGGAAAATCTCAAAATTACCTAGTTTCCAATGCTATGTCACTTGTGTATGTTGCTTTTATGTCTTGTATGGCATTCATTGGTTGGACAGCCATGGCATTGGCCTTCATGAGACTGTTGTTCCATATTTCTGGAATTTATCTCATCAACCATGGTTCAAGTTTCAAATCTCTAGACCCTCCAGGTTCGCTCAATTGTCAATGTGATCTAGTCGCCCACTCTTCTCCCACTATGGACCCACTCACTCATGCAGACACCATACCTATGATATTTTATGTTGAATATGACCTCTATTCTGATATTTCATAGACTCGTGAGCTTTTTTATAGAGTTATGAAGGTGCTTCATCAAATTGGGAAGAAGATTCATGGTTTTATTCATGATATGGCAATTGCACATGAGGCAGATTTTGTTGAATCTTTTGATGTTGTTTGGGAAAGTGTTTGCAGAGATAACTTTTCCATGTTTGATTATGCTTATATATTAGAGTATTATTGCAACAAAATACATTCTTATGGTGCTCCTCCATCAGCAAATTATGACCATCAAAGGGCCTCTCCACGTGATCTTTGTCTACATCACATTGATGCATTGATGCATGATCTTGGCATCCACAACATATTCACCAAGTCCATCACCAAGAAGTTGTTCTTTCAGCTTATTCAAGTGAATAAGAGGACCTATTGAAGACATTTTTTATCATCTCTATCATGTCCATTCTTGAGGGAGGATTTTCCCCATGAGGTTTTTCCTCTTTCCTCGTTTTACATGGACAAATAAAAAAATTGTTGTAAGAGGTGACTTGAGCCTTAGATGCCAAGGCCTCAATAAACATTTAGTATAAGTTGTACTAAGTTAGGCTTAAGGGGGGGTGTTAGAGCATTAATATACCTTAATTCCATGGTCTTACATCTAGGAGGAATTTTCATTTGTCTTGTACTTATGCTATATGATCCTACTTAGGTTATACTGATCAATATTGGTATATTAGGTGATTTCTAGCTCATTAACTCACAGTTGAGGTGCTCCACTTTGATCATATTGAGAGTTGAGGTGCTCTAGTTTGATCATTCTATCAACCCATGCGCCCTCATTGATTACAAACCACTCTTTATCCCTTAATTCAAGGAATTTGTTTGACTAGGGGTGTTAGTGT
The DNA here is from genome assembly GCA_001517045.1 of Pseudotsuga menziesii. Lineage (NCBI taxonomy): Eukaryota > Viridiplantae > Streptophyta > Pinopsida > Pinales > Pinaceae > Pseudotsuga > Pseudotsuga menziesii. The sequence goes on along the minus strand of LPNX010234034.1, from coordinate 917,902 downwards.
GTGAATGTGGTTGTTTTGTGGTCTTCCTGAGCATTTATTGGCTCCTAGAGACTCTCACACTCACACATGTGTTCACCCATTCCTAGCATGACTTCATTTATGATCCAACATGCCTCCATACATGTGCACACTTGCATTTGTGACTGTTTGTTAAGGTTTGGGAGCCTATTGGTCAACTTAGGGGGGTTTAGGGGTCAAATCATAGCCTACCACTTGTATGCATCCAGATGGCCTCCAAGAGCTCATGAATTTTTCCCATTGTATTACAAGTATGTACCATGCATATATACAAGTTGTACACTAATATAAATATCATTTATTGGCACCATCTATGTGTGTTATTTTGTTCTCTTTTACCGTTCTCTTGTATAGTTTGTGAATAACTTAGATTGTGAATATTGCTCTAGCTCCTAGATCTCACTATGAAGCAATTCTCACAAAAAATCACAAACTTAACCACTAAAATTGATATATTTGGCTGCAATTTTAGTAACCATTATTCAAAGAATCATATTCGATGCAATTGGTAACAGAAGACTCATCGGTGCATCTACCATAATTAGGAGCACTAGTGCACATACCATTATTAGGAGTTCAGAGGCGTCTACCATAAATAGGAGCACTGATGCGATTATGTTAATTAAATGCACAGTTGAATTTTAAAATATAGATTTTTACTTGCCAACGGTGTCACCGATGCGTTTAAATTTGTTTTAAGCACATGTGTGTATAATTGGTTTATACGCACCGATGCGTATAATTGGTTATACACACCAGCGTGTGTAATTGGCTAATACACACTTGTGCGCTCGTATCAAAATATTGTGTGGCAAAAGCCACAATTTTTTTTTGCGGTGCACATGATGTGACTAATCGCACTGGTGCGTTTATTGTGTTTAAAAGCACTGGTGCGTATAATCTATACGTGAACACCGATACATCATTGAAATTATGAAAATTCCGGTGTTTTTTATCTTTGAATGCACCAACGCATTTTGTTAGAAAACGCACAAGTGCGCTTGATTTTTTTTTTTTAAACACCGATAAAAAAAACATTCGGCCACCAAGTTTTTCCTGTTATGATTTTTATCTATTACAAACTTCGTTAAAACATCCACTACCATTCGTAGAGGTTGTAGTGCAGATTTATTTTTTTATTTTTTATTTTTCAATCTTGTAATAGTAAAAGCCTTCTCTATGACCTCCGCTACAAGGGATTTTCCTTGTAGTGAAGGAAAGGTTTCCCATTTGCCCCCCTCTTTTTTCTTCTTATAATGGAATGACTCAGTAGAATCATCACCGGAGCTAGAGAAAATGACACTCGCAAAGGATTTCATTTTGGAGGCTAAGTGCATATTTCTCACCTTCTTTTTGTTGATGATATCTTATTATTATTTGATGGATCCAGAAGGGAGATAAACAATCTCAAAGCTTTACTTGGCCTTTTTTATGAAGTTACATGTATGATATGTAATCTTAGGAAATCTATTGTATCTTTCATGAATATGGACATTGTGGCTACAAATTGGATTACTAGTCAATTTGATTTTGAGATTTGTAATCTTTCTATGGGACTTGAGTATTTAGGATTTCAGATTAATCCTAATAATTACAATAAAAAGGATTAGGCATGGCTAATTTGCAAAGTTGAGAATAAGTTGAATCAATGGTGTAATAAATGGCTCACCAAAGTTGGAAGATTAGTTCTCTTGAAATTGATTATTAAGGGGATCCCTGTGTGTTGGGTTGCATTGGCCCGTGTACCTTCTGGATCTTTTAATAGTATAAAAAATATTTGCTTTAGTTTCCTTTGGAGATGGAAAAATGATAAGAAACCCTTCCACTAGATTTCATGGAACATACTACCCCTGCCAAAATAGTATGGGGGGTGGTCTAAAGCACCACTTATGTTTATCTAAAGCCCTTGCTGCAAAAGGCATTTAGAGACTGGTTATAGGTAATGGACTTTGGGTAAAGGTGGCACACCATAAATATTTACATCCACTGACTATCTTGGAATGGATGAGAACTAGTCCCAAAGTGACAAAGAATGCATATATTATATGGAAAGCCATGATATCTGTGTTTGATATTATAGGGGATTGTTGATCATGGAATATTGGGAATGGAAGATTTATCATAATTGGTATTGACTCATGGATCAAAAAAATTTAAACACATAAGTTTCTCGAGGATATGATTGAATCCCTCACTAATAAAGGATTCATCCTTTTATATCTAATTCAAGACTCAATCAACAACACTCATTTACACCAAGAATGGCCTCCTTCACAATATATGGGATTTGATAGTGAATAGAAAGTAATTTGAAACGTATATATTAAATCCATTAAAGACTGCAAAATCATAATTGTGGATGAGTGGATACCTTGCAATGGACCAAAAATAGTACTGGAGGATCATACCAGCCTAAAATTGGATACCAGGTCCTGCACGAAGAAGAAGATCTCCATGCTTCTAAATGTTGGCATCTAGTTATTTGAAAATTAAATTGTCCCTTAAATACCATTCTCCATGTGGCTCACACTTGTAGGAAAAATCCTCGTTTGGGATCATATTTCTAGCTTTCTTGGTATTAGTACAAGCGAGTATGCTCTATGTAAAGCTGAAGGAGAATCCATTTATCATATTTTTGTTAGATGTCCATATATCACTAAGATGTGGAAGTATGCCTCTACGATCACAAGATCTACTTTTATCTAGGAAGGTGTTGCAACCACTACCCCAAAAAATTTCATGTTTTAGGCCCCCCCTATAATTTCTTAGCTTTTGATTTTACTTAGACCTTTTTCCCTTTGAAAATTGTTGTTCATGACTTGGTTTTATCCTGAATAAGCTCAAGAATTTTTATCTTTCTCACTAAGTAGGAAAACTTTTTTGACTCGATGTGTCAGAAAATTTTCCATAATTTTGCCAACACAACGGAAAGGTTTTGCCTTTTAACCCGACACATTCCAATTTATTTTACGATGTTGTTGGCCCTACACGTCGGAAAAGATTTCGTCTTTCTATCGACACAGTGGATAAATTATGGACTTTCATCTGTGGCCTTCAAGCCGATGTTGTGATTTTATGTTGTGGTGTTTTCAGCCTTGTCGAAAAGCTTTTTATTTTTCAGTCGATACTATCAGCAAAATCGTGCTCTTGTAGCTGATGTTCTTGTCGGGTCATTTCATCCAAAGGAGGCTGATAATGACGGCTATTTATTCCTTTCGAAGTCGATGTTATCGGGTCTTTTAAGTTTTTCTCGTTGTCGATCGAGTCTATCAACAATGTCGAGTTCTGTTCATGATTCTTTGCTAAGGAAGGCGGTAGACTTGATGTTTTGTTGTTGATCCTTCACTACCGCAATGTCGGAGGGTTATGCAACCGCATTGGCGGGTGATCTTTTCTGAGGAGACCCGATAGTTGCGGCAGATTCGTGGTTTTTTAGCCGCTACGGTCGAAGGTATTTCATCTCACCTCGCCAACATGATTTGTCACCTATGAGGTTTTAAGCTAGGCACCAAACGGCGTTCGCACTCGTGCATGCGGCATAATTATCCCACCAACCACTTTTAATGCATCTTATTTGTTTGATTATATATGCTAGGAGGGAGGTTTTTTCCATTACGATCTGTTATGCTTTTGACGGTGAGATTGCTGCCCCATTTGAACACGTGCCTACGGCATATCGCCATTTGGACCTTTTGGAGTAGTTGAGTCAAGCTTTCACTAGCCTTCAAGTTTTCTTTCCAGGTAGGATCTAGTTCGCATCGTGACTCTTTTGGGTTGGTAGATTGGCATTGGTTTTTGGCCTTTTACGTTTTGGATAAATTGGTGGGTTTAGTAAGGGTTTAGTGGTTGTTATCCCGGCCTCTTTGTTTTCTTAGATCTACTCTGCAAGTGGTTGTGGGTTTTCCCTACCCCCCATCCTTTTCCTGCCTCAGACCACTCAGTCCGTTCAGACATGGGCGGCTCAAAACCCTGGTTGTGTAATGATGGGACTGAGACAGCCGGAGTTTTTCGCTGACCCTTCCTCACTTGGTTCGTGTTTATCTGTGACGATATGGGTTGCAAATCCCTGAGCCATGAAAACCGTGTATTTCTTGGGTTGTTTAACCTCGGTTCCTTGTCAAAAGAGGTTGTCCCTGTTAGCCGGCGCCATGGCACCACCGCGTTCCTCTGGTTTGTTTTTGTTGATTATAAATCTCCTAGAGAGGGTCATGCGTAAGTTTTGAAGGTTGTTTTGATCAATACTTGGTATTGTGCTTGGGAATTATAGGTTTAAACTCTTGATGCCTCAGTCAGAGCTTGCATGCGAACTAGGTTTTATCGCCTGGTTCTGACCTTACATTAGATTTGGGTTTTGGTGGTGCGTGAGGTGTTACATGCAGGGTTGTTTCCCATGGCTAAGGACGATATGGTAAAATATTGGTCAAGCTTGTTCTAAAAAGAAATGATCTGTTAGGAGAAAATGATATTTTTCTTATATGTCTTGCAAGTTTTATAGTATTTCTTCATTTCTTGTGTGCATGAATATATGTGGTTTACAATCATAGGGATGCTAAGACACGTTTGGTGTGTTTTGTTGCAACCTCAATCTGCATCCTATACCATGAGCAAGAAAGGCAAGAAGAAAGCTAAAGTTCCTGAGGAAGAATCAGACATAGAAGTCATGCCTAGGGTTGAAATAATTTATGAAGACACAAAATCAGTCACTAGAGCCGAGCCAAAATTCAAGTGTGTGCAGATATATCATATGCTCCAGGATCAGAAGGTTCCAGACATGGGCTTGGAAGATTTACCCTTGTTTGGAAACATATTAAGATCAAGGATTACAAAGGTGACCATGCGACCAGAGCTATTTCCTTGCTCCGAGGTGATTGGCTGGATTTTGTCTAAGGTGGATGCAGGAGGTATGATCATGTATAATGTGGATGACAAGGGTTTCGCTTCTTTTACCCCTGCATTCATAGCCAAAGCCTACAGCTTGTCATTCTCAGAAGTCAGCATGAGAAATGATTATATAAATAGTTTGACTATTGATTATGTTGGATGTGCAAAAATGATGATGACCGAGGGAAAGTCATTTCGACAAATGGCATCTGGGGAATATGAAACCACCAGTCTACGTACTCCATATAGACTTGTCGCACTGATTCTTAACAGGATTTTCGACAGGGATGATGGAAGATTCTATAAGATTGGTTGGATACCACTGATGTATCATGTGACCATGGAAGGCACTATTTTCAATTGGTCAGACATAGTAGCTAATAGCTTGTCTTTCTGTATATCTGCAACACAAAAAGGATTGCTCTAGCGGAAGTCTGAGTTCTACATGGGATCATTTTTAATTGACGGTATACTTTGCCTGCATCCATTTGAGAAGCTAAACTACAGTTGGAAGGAGGGAAAAGCGCCTATTTACACCACATACCAATTGTTAAGGGCTCACGGGTATCATAGCTCATACAAGCTCATCTATGAGGAATTCCTAATGCCTTTTTATTAGTTACTTTTTATTGAAGAATGTAAATGTATATCTGAAAGTTCTTTAGAAGCTATAAGGGAATATGGAGATTATTTCTTCTCCGAAGAGGGTACTTATTTGAGAATGTATGGAGAAACTAAGGCTCCTTCACTGCTCCCCAAGTATGCCATTGATTATATAGTGCATAAGGAGGCAGTAAGACAACTCTTTTTGGATGGATTCGAGAGTTATCCGTTTGATATGAAGAAGGTTGTTTTCCCACCAATGCCTTTCTATGTTGGAAGTTATAAATTTTCCAAAGTTAAAAAAGCACCAGATTTTGTTAAAGACCTGGAAAATTTCCATTTTGGCGAGAAGAGTTTTCACATAAATGATTCTCAAGGAAAAGTTGTTGCGCTCTATGCACTCATGAAGGTGAACTTCGAGTACTCTGATCATTTGGATAAAGGTGAATAATTATACCAAAATGCTTGTAATATGACTGCTCTGAACAAGCGTTTCAAGAAGAAAATCATAGTTACAAGAGGAAAAGGTAGCAGCAGTAGTACCTCCAAATAGAAAAAGATAGGAAGAAGAAGTTGCACATAGAGAAAAGGAAGAAGCAACACGAAGGGTAGTAGAAGGTGCAAGAAAATTGTTGTTCGAAGAGGCCTAGAGAGAAAAAGAAGAAGAGCAGAAGCAAAAGGAAGAAGAAGAAAGAATACAAAAGGAGTTAGCTGACCGAGCAAAAGAAGAAGTAGATAGGATGGCTGAGGAGCTGAGACAAAAGGAGCAAGAAGATCAAGATAGGGACAATCAGGAGAAAAATACTGCTCAAGATAATCTAGAAAGTTTTCCTTCCACTTCAGGAGATATATTAACAGGAGGTCACCTCCCTATTGCTGAGTTAGGGTTGGTAGCTTTCACTCCATCTAAGCAACATGGGATTGCTCACCTAGATAAAGTATTCTTTGACCCTAAGCAGAAAACCATCATTTAGAGATCCGAGAAGACATTGAAAGTGGGTACCCAGCCTGACGTAACCACAGTTACTGAAAAAACTGTTGTGAAAAATGTAGATGAAGATCGAGAGCAAATGGCCTCAATCGGTGTTGCAACTGCACAGATGAATGCTTATAATGTTAGCAGATTGAAAGGAGCAGTTGACCAATACAAAGACAAGATGGCACAAATGAAAGAGACCCTAAGGAAAGAACAAGGAGAAGGCCGAGAGGCAAAGAGGAAGTATGATGCTACCCTTTTAGATTTAGAGAGGCTCTAGGATGCCTATCGGATCTTGGAAGCACAAAGGGATTCCTTGGTATTGTCAAATACCATTATTAGTGGAGAAAAGAAAGACTGAGAAGGAAAAATTTCAGGGTTGGAAACCCAAAGGGCCATAGATGATACATAAGCAAAGGAGTTAAGGGCCTGAGTTACAGAACTGGAAGCACAAAATAGCTCTTTGGAGGTGCAACTTAAGGCAACAAATGAGCGGAAAATTGACATCTCCCCTCTCCGAGAGCACGCTCTTTTGCTCATAAGGAAAATACATCAAGTTCAATTAAAACTAGCATAAGAAGTATATAAGATTAAGCAAGCAGAAATCCGATTACAAGAGATCTCAACAATATCAATTGAATTCATGACAATAACTCAGGAAAATACATAAATTATCCAAATTGAATTGACCTGGATGGAGACTAATGAATAATTTCCAGAGAATGTGCCTCAGAAGACTCCAGAGAATTTAAAGATTGAGTATGAGCTGATGGACTTCAGTAGTAAAGTTGTTGCAAGACTAACCACAGGGGTTGATAAAACGTTGGGGAGGTGTATGGATCTCTACAAAAAGGTGATTACAAAGCATAACAAATGTCAGACTTCTTCAAAAAAGAGACTTCGAGAATTTCCAGGACAAGAGGGCCACTTGAAGTACCTCCAACACAGGTTGTAGGAGGATGAACTTAATATACAGCAGATTAATTTCCTAAATACGAAAGTGGTAAAGAGTTTGGTGGCACAAGCTGCAGTTAGCAATTGCCTGCTGGAAGACCAGCTTAGAGTCACCCCACCAAGAGCAGGAGAGATAAAGTGCCAACTATCCGTACATGAAGTAACATTCAGAATATTGGAACCTATGGACTTCAGGACCATAGTTGCAGATGTTGCTACATGGAAGCAATTTGTGGATGGATTGGCCAGGCCCACCTAATCTGTTTTGTTTTATTGACATGTGGGAAATTTTATATAATATTTTGTATTTATTCCAATTTTCCTAGTGAGCACACTAGAGGACGAAATTGTGTAATCGAAGAGTTAGAGGAAGCCCAAGAGGCTAGGGTAGTTGAAAAGCCACATGTAATTTGTATAAGTAGGGGTAGAGTAGAAGAGATAGGTGACTTTTTCTAGAACACATATGCTGAAACTTTTTGTAATGAGAACTACTTCTTTTTATAATAGAGAGAACTGAATTTTCGTTGGAAGAAGGACTATAAGAGCTTCAAGATGGATTATGTGGAATGATGAATGTGAACTACTTTTGTTTTGGCTTGCTGCATAACTGTGAGATCGTTCCAACTTGTTGAACTATTTCTGCAGTTTACGAATAGTTTCATTTCTATTTAGAATCTTGTGCAATAAATGAGTAATGGATGTTTAACTTAACAAAGCTGTGTTTGTGTTATCTTTTTGTTGTGTTTATGTATGAAGAATTTAACAGCTACATATAGGATTCTATGTGCAAACAATACAATACATTACTCATTCTGATATAAAGTTTGCTCCCTGGGGATAGTTTAGAATAGTTTAGTTGTATATTTGCTTTCGTAGAGTGATTGTGGGGCAGGAGCGGTAAGACGGAGGGAAGACCTACGCATCTCTACTAAGGTTCTTACCCACTATCACTTGCATTTAGTTTAGGCACTTGCATTTCATTCCTAAACATAAAATCATATAAATGGTGGACCGGGCTGCAACTGGTAAAATAGATTTAAATATTTCTTTAAGTTCTATGGTAGTCGAGCTGCTAACCGGACGGATTCCCCATTCCAAATGATAAATAATCTAATTGGGAACGGTTATTGGGGATAATTCCTACTGTCGGTACCTGGAATCTTTCCAGGCATCAACAGAAGGTGAAGGGATTATAGAAGCTTTCCATAGTTGGTTGAATAACCCATCTTTCCAAGCATATAGAGCACTTCTGTACTTTTGATTTTGGGGGCTTGGCTCACCCAAAACAAGATAATATTCCATAATATATAAATTCCACCTCACATATATGGTGCAAAGGTTTTACCTGTTCTAGAACATTTCCCACGATCTCAAAATAATAGAAAAAGTTGCAGATCTATAGCTAAGCAGATATATAAGATGGAGGCTTGGTGTTATTTTGATGGTGTTACACAAGGTAGACCTAGCAGTGGGGCTACATGTGGAATTTTATTCTTATTGGACAATCGTTGGTACAAATTTGCAGCATGAATTGAGATAGCCAACAACAAGAAGGTTGTATTATATGCAATCTTAATGATCCCCAAACTTGCTATTCATTTTGGTGTTAAATCGATCCAAGTTTTTAGAGACTCTCTACTTGTGATAGAATGGATATTCAAAAAAATACCTCCAAAAAGAATCCACCTGAGGCCATTTTATGATGAAATATGTAGGGTGTTTGCACCATTTAAAGAGGCTTCTTATCAACATATTTATTGGGACAAAAATCTATCAACAGGTCATCTCTCTAAACTAGGACTACAATATGTTGAAGGTACCTCGGTTGTCTGGGGGACCAATAAAGACACCTTCAAATAATTGGATCCGAGACCTCCCATATTTTAGTATATATACCCATGATACATGGGTACTTCTTGAAAACTACATTTTTGTACTAGAGCAATGGAGTCAAGATATATGTAGAAATTTGAGACATTCCATCATAATGGTAGTTGCCAAATTTAGGATCGATGTTAGATGTTTTTTGAAGAATATATATATATATATATATGCGGATATTTATATATGTATTCTACAATTCAGATGACAACTATCTGTAAGGCTTTTCAAAGCCATTGAACAATACATATGTGGATTTAATAAAATTTGAGTTGCAATCTTTTTTCCAGAGAAAAAAAACATGTTCTACATATGTGTTAACATCACAATTGGGCTTGTGTTGTGAATAATCTCACATACATAACAATTGTGAGACATAGATGATATAATATAAGTCATTAGCCACACTAAAAGCTTTGTCAATTTAAAAGTTTGATTTGGATTGCATGCTCTCAAGTTAATGCAATGACATCCTCCCTTATTCCAATATTGACATCGCTAGCAATTTTATTATTATGCTTGGTTGGTCTTCTTTGTTTGTGGCTGTTATCTTACTATAATGACATATCCTGATGTCGAGTTTTAATTCCACTTTTATACTCATCTTTTAAAATTGTGTGTGTGGGTCGTAACATCATCATTGGGTGTGTATGTTGTGAATAATTTCACATACATAATGTTTGTGAGACAAATATGGTTTCTAAATAATTTCTCATATTAAAATGTTTACCAAATATAGACATTGGCTTAGGGGTGCAAGTCCCTAAGTTGACGTGATAACATCCTCCCTCGCTCTAATGCTAAGATCACCAATGATTTTGTTGTTATGCCTTGTAGGTAATCTTTGTCTCGTGGTTGTTATGTATGTGATGTCACTATGGTAATGTTTTCTCCATGTGGGGATTTCATTACACATTAATACTCTTTGACAAAAATTGTGTGTGTATGTGCACATTTGTGTCAACATTACCACAGGGTGTGTGTGTTGTGAATAATTTAATGTATATACCAATTTGGCATTGATATGATTTATAAGGCATTATCTACACGAAAATATTTGTCAATCTAAATGCTAGATTTGGACTACAAGCCCCCAAGTTGTCATGATAACATCCTCCCTCACTCAAATCTTAACATCATCAACAATTTCAAGATCATTTCCTTGTGGTTAGTTTTTTCCTTGTGGTTGTTATTTATGTGATGCTACTATGATAATGACATGTTGAATTAGTATTCCTCTTTTAAGGCTTTGACAATTGTAATTTAGTTATCTTGGATGGAGAAACCTATTAGAAAAAAACTGCATCCTTCACCAGTATCTAACTACCTCTAAATTCATGCTAGGCTCGACTTGGATATTAGCTTGTTAGTGCATAATCCTAGGGGGACCCTACTAGATTCAAATAAGTAAAACGATGTTAGCAAGAAGCACCCTTAAGATACTATTTGTAGGCATCTCTCTTTAAAATAAGCTCTCATTTTCACCACCAAATTAGCAACTATGAATAATTTAACAAGTTGTTGTTCATTAACTCTCGTTGAAGTTTACATCCATTTCTCAATGTTTGGATAATTAATGTAGCTTTAGCCGTAACCATAGACAAGGGAACAACAAAGGCCCATCCAAATAATGTGTATATATACAAAGATCTATCTATTGAGATAGAGGATTTGATAACAAACTACTAACTATTTGTCAAACAAGAAACCTGAGTGGGTGCTCTAGTCAAATATTTAGCCCTAATGAGTTCAAGAATCAAAATCTGCTTGGACCCCATTATAACATATAGCGTGCTTTTAATAAATTCACATTTTCTTGCTTATGTTATTTTAATGAGGTGTCACATGTTTGTCTCTTTGAATCTTATTAGTCTTTTATTGGTGTTATATCTACAAGTTTTCAATTAATTCATCCTCCCTCTAGTTCCTAATTAAAGCGATGTTTAAGATACCCTCTATGATCTCTTTGAATAAAATTGTAGAAATGTTGCACTTCACTTAAATGTGAAAGGAACCAAAATTTATGGCAAGTTTGTCATTACACTGGACCTAGTAAAGGCGTTCGATAGAGTTAATTGGTCTTTCATCTGACTCATATTAATTCAGATTGGGGTCCCTCTCCTTGGGGTCAATTGGATTATGGCCTTTCTCACTTCATCAAACTTTGTTGTCCTCGTCAATGGCACTCTATTGAAGTTCTTCAAAGCTTCTCGGGGTATCAGACAGGGCTGTCCCTTATCTCCCTTGCTTTTCATTTTAATTATTGAAGGGCTCAGCCTACTTATTGTAGATGCAAGGGAACATGGACTCATTAAGGGTATCAAAATATCTTCTTCACTTGCCTTAACACATCTTCTCTTTGTGGATGATGTTATCTTGCTGGGCATTGGTACTCTATCTGAATGGATGGCATTTGAAGTTATCTTGAGTACATTCTGCAAAGCATCTGACATGTGTATTAGTATGGATAAATCGTACTTTCTTTTCAACAATATGGATGTGGACATTGGTATGGACATTGCTCAGATTCTGCCTTACAAAATGGAACCAATCTTTACTGGTTTTAAATACCTTGGCTATCAACTCAAGCCTCTGGGATATAAAACCACTGATTGGTATTGGCTGATTCAGAAATTTGAGAATAGGATACTTCATTGGTCACACAAACTACTCTCTGTTGGTGGCCGTCTGATCTTGGTACAAGCAGTGCTAACTAGTATTCCTATCTACTGGTTTGGTCTTGCCCCCATTCCTATTTCGGTTATAAATAAGCTCAGAAGTATTGCTTTTGATTTCTTATGGGGCTCTTCAGACACAAAACATAGGTATCATCTGTCTAATTGGAAACTCCTTTCATGGCCAAAAAAGAATGGGGGATGGGGTATCAAGAATTTGCATTGGTTCAGCATTGCCTTAAGACTTAAAAAAATTTGGATGGTACTTCAAGGTCATGGTTTATGGCATCAGGTTATTATGAACAAATATCTGAAGAATTCCATGGTTGTGGAATGACTCCGAGGCAAGAACGTTTCTTCTCGCTGTGTCTCGATTATCTGGAGGGGTTTTCTACAAACGCTTCCTTCGCTGGGCCGTGATGTTTCTTGGTAGGTAGGCAATGTAGAAAACATACTGCTTGGCATCGATCCCATAGTGGGTGCATCATATTTTGGATCTCTACCTTCGAGGCTGCTTGATTTTTTAGATGATATGGAGATTAATACTCTTGCTCGAGCACACAATACCCTTCCTGGGTCTTCCCATTACTGGTATAATGCAGAGGATCTTTGTATTTCTGGCACATGGAAATCAGCCTGGGACTCCTTTACGAATGCTTTGGATCTAGGTGGTATTCGTCTCTACACTAGAGCTGACTCTCTTATTTGGGCTTTCAATAAACATAATGGCTCTGTCACTGCTAATTTGGTATACGAATCCATTGTTCTTTCATCGAACCCTCCGGTGGGCAGCAGACTGCTTGAACTTATCTAGAACGACACATTGCCCAGGAAGATTTGTTGTTTTATATGGATGGCATTAATGAACAAATTGCTCACCTGGGATAATCTACAGAAGAGGGGGTGGATCGGGCCGAGTATTTGCTTTCTCTGTTATGCAAATGATGAAAATATCCAGCATTTATTCTTTCACTGTCAAATATGGAAGAATGTGCTCCATCTTTTATGTGATCAACACCATATTACACCCCTCGTTCAGTCTTATAATCTCTGGGATTTTTTAGATTCATAGACTGACAGATTTTCGAAGCACACAGTTGGTTGTTACCTTCCCTTCTTCATCATGTGGATCATATGGAAAGTTAGGAATCTCTGTATTTTTGAAGGGAAGAAGGTGTCCATCCTCAGTATTATTCAACAGATTGGGTACCTCTCACAGATGTATGGTCCACCAGTTAAGAAGAGAAAAAAAACCAGAGTATTGGGTCCTGGGCCTAATCTAGTATATCCTTGTGGTTTTTTCGATGGAGCATCAATAACTTATATTGGAGGAGTTGGTATCTTCTTGTACTAGAATGAGACACACTCTTTTGAATTTGTTGTGGGGACGTGACAGTGCACCAATACCAAAGCAGAACTGATCGGACTTTGGGCCCTTCTGCTTATTACCCAAATGATGGGGATTCCCAACCTTAAGGTTTTCGGTGACTCGTCAGTCATCATAAACTGGGAAAAGGGTAATGTTGCCCTCTCTCCTCCTGAGCTACACTACTGGTGTAGGGAAACTAGAAATCTCTTTTCACACTTTCTAGAACTGTCATTTAGTCATATCTACCGTGAACATAATCAGCACGCAGATCGACTATCTAAATCTGCTATTTCTTTGGCTCCGAGATTATGCACTTTCTCTGAATTTTTTGATGGTCTTTTGATCACTCAGGATACTCTCAAGCTCATCTGAGCTGGTGCTTGGAGCATGTACTCCATTTTTTTCATATTGCACTCTGTATTGTTTTAGTTTGGAGCTAGCTCCTTTAGATTGCAACTCTATTGCTCTTTTTGTACACGGTAGATATCGGTTAGAATGGACAGTATATATTACTGATGGGTATCTTTGTATGGTTTAGCACTGATCCCTCTCTCTTACAGAACCATTGAGATGTGTCTCTTCTCGAAGTCAGGCAGTAGACCTCCTCTTATGTACTACTCTAAGAATGTAGCCCATTTATTGGGTGGGCCCAGTAGATGCCCTTTGATTCAATATGAATAACAAGGACATGCTTTTTGCTTTCTGAAAAAAAGGAAGTTTGTCATTACGATATTATTGAATAGACACTAAAGTTGGTTTGAATTGCAATTGTCTTAGCTATTGGAGTTACTATCATGTTCGTCCTACTAGAAGGCAAGTGGAGTTCTTAGGTGGGGTGATTGTTGGAAGAATTCTTTTAGTATTTAATGTGCATGCAATTATCCAATATTCTTTCAAATTGCATTAATAAAGTTTAACTTCAATTGTATTTAAGATTGTACTTTTATTATCATTTTCAAATATTTTATGTGAACTTTAAAATTTATCTTTAACTTGTGACTATTATTAATGCAATGTTACATGCTATCTTGTTACAATGGCATGTCACTATATTTTGAGATTTCTTTCTACTCCAACCATTGTTTTTTTGTAACAAAAACGGTTATGTTATTATAAAGGACTCAGCTGAGAAACGCTGAACTAGAAACAGTATACAACCAGCCACCAAATCTCTCCTTCCTTAGTCGGTAGACCTGTAAACTAAGGAGGAATTTCCATGCTTACCATCGAATTTACAATAAGTTCATAGCACCCTACAGCTATAAATTTATTAGCTGCAATATCCGCCAGCACATTAAGCTCCCTAAGAACATGAAAAAATTCTATCTTCCTGAACCTTTTGGCCATAGACCTGATTCTATTAATCATCCTTTCAGTCTGCTTATTTTGCCCCTTCTTCCCCCATTCAATGCTTGGATAATTAGCCTGGAATCCCCAATAACCATAACTTCATCCACTCCTTCCTTTTGCACCTGCTTGAGGCCTTGCCAGAGTCCATAAGCTTCAGCCATGTTATTAGAATCATACCCGATATTCCAGGAGTATTCAATTTCAACTTTCCCTCTGGGATTGATGACAACTCTACCTCCTCCCGCTCTTCCCAAGTTCCCTTTCGAGGCTCCATCAAAGAACATTTTGAAAATCTTCCGTTCTCTTAACCAATTCTCAAACTGAGATTTGTCCAGTCGGACTTCCCATTCCTCCAATTTTTTAGAAGCAATATTATTTGCTGCATGAATATTGAGACTTTGCATCCATTTATTTTCTTTTTCTGTCAAGTCAGCTTTATTATTTGGTATCTTGGAGCTACTTACCACCTCACCAAGTAAAGCATTAGTTTTAGCAGCTATCTTCCACACTGGTTGACTCTTATTCTGAAAGACTCTATTATTTCTTTCTATCCAAATGCACCAGCAAATGATTTTAGAAAGTTTCAGCCAACAAGCTCTCACTCCTTTTTTTTGAGCTAGCTCGCCCTGGTACATTTTTTCCCAATTAATAAAGCAATCCTGAATACTTCCAGTCCATTGAGACCCATCACCTCCATTCTGCGTTACTTGCTTCCATACATATATGGCATACGGGAACTTTAAAAAAAGATGGGAAATAGTTTTTGAATTTTCAGCACAAAGAGGGCAACGGAATGGGCCTGTTATCCCCCTTTTCTCCAGGTTCTCACCAGTTAACAATCTATGATGGATCAATGTCCAGCTGAACATCTCTATTTTAGGCAGCGTTCTGTTTTTCCAAATTTTATTCCAGATCTCAGGGTTCGTGGGCACGTTATAGTTTGCAGCATACACTAGATAGCCTTCAGCCATCGTGTAGTTACCTGTTCTCATGCCCCAACCGCGCCTGTCCTTCAGGTTTATAGATACCGGTGCAATCCCAGCCAGATGGATGATCAGCAATTGCTTTTCTTCATCCAACTCTGCTGGGCAGTTCGGCAAAGCCCATCCTGTCCAACGATGTGGAGAATCCAGCTCCCATTCAGAGAGATTCCAAAGAGTTTTCAAACCCAACGCCTCCATCCAAAGCTGCAGTCATGGAAAACGTGGAGGAGATTTCCCAAGTATCGAATCCTGCTAGAAATTTATAAGTTTCTCATTGCCTGGTATCCATTACAACTTTTCAATGAATTGAGGCAAAGTTTTTTTGCAGAGATTGAAAATAGGAGATCCATTTGTTCTCACATGCTCCCCCTCCAGACATCTGAGCCTTGTTCCCGGGAAGTATTTCTTTTTTAGAACCTGACTACACCAGGAAGGTTTTGGATCAAGCATATTCCAAAGTAACTTAGCTCCAATGGCCAAATTTTGAAATTTTAGATCCCTGATTTGAAGTCCTCCCTTAGGTCTTGGTAGCTTGATAGTTTTCCAACTTACTAGTGCAAACTTTTTGCCTCCTCCATTGTTCCCACCATTCCAGAGAAAGGATTTCAACAGACCCTCAATTCGATTTATAATTTTGACAGGAGCAAGAAGAAGGAGAGCATGGGTAAAGCAGGTAGCTATTTAGGACAACTTTGATTAACAATACCTTCCCAGCCAGATTTAATCATGTTGTCCCCCAGCCCGTGATTTTCCTTTTAATTTTTTCCACAATGGGATTCCAAGCTGAACACTTAGATTTAATTTTGAAAATAGGGACCCCTAGATATTTGAAGGAATCCCAACTAACAACTCCATCCATATTTAGAATCCGGGAGATATCTAACATTTCCCTAGGATTTATATTCCATCCAAAGATCTGACTCTTCCTAAGATTGATTTTACTTCCTGAGGCTAGGCAGTAACGGTTCAATTCAGTCTTGAATCAACGTGTTATAATCTGATTGGCACCTCCCATTAAGATGGTATCATCGACAAATTGTGCATGGTTGATATCTTTAGTCCCTCTAGCCAGCCTTATGCCTAGGAGCTCCTGTTCTTGCCTGGCATTTTCCAATTGAAAACTAAGTACTGAGGCCTGAATGGCGTAAAGTAGAGGGGAGAGCGGGCACCCTTGCCTCAGTCCTCTTGAAGCTTGAAAAAATGGAGCAGCTCTTCCGTTGATGAGAGGGGCAATCCATGGCTTGCTGATACAGGCCTTGACCTAAGAGACAAATTCAGGGGCAAATCCAAATCTCAGCATTACTTGAAAGAGGAATAGATGGCTGACTCTGTCAAAAGCGTTTGCCAGATCTAGTTTCACCACCATTCCTTTGTCTCCATTCTTCAGGCTAGAGTGGATGGCTTCTTGCACTAAAATGATATTATCCCAAATCTTCCTTCCTTTAACGAATCCGCCTTGATTCTTCGGGATAATATTTGGCAATATATGTTTTAATCTGGAGGCCATGATCTTAGTAATAATTTTATATCCTATGTTACATAGGGATATTGGCTGGAACCTGTCAAAAGACTTGGCTTCTTTCTCTTTGGGAATGAGAGCCAAAAAGGCAGAATTCTTACTGCCTCCAATGTTGCCACACTTCTAAGATTTATTGACCATTTTTAGTAAATCTTTTTTTATAATATCCCAGCAAATTGTAATGAAATTGACATTATACCCATCTGGGCCAGGGGCTCTATCCTCCTCCATGTTATCGACCGCTTCCTTAATCTCTTCCAGCGTGATGGCTCTATTCAGATTATCGTTGTCTTTACTCTTTACTGTCCTGGGGACTAGATTCAAAAGCTGGGCATCATTAGTAGTAAGCTAATCAGTGAACAAATTGCTGAAGTATCTGGTTGCTTCAGCTTTAATTTCATCAAACTTGCTAGTTGCCCTATCATTGGCCTGGATCTCGAGCACACTATTATGGCTTTTCCTAGCCTCAGTCAGTTTGTGGAAGAAGTTGGAGTTCCTATCACCGTCCTTCAACCATTTACATCTTGATTTAAGTCACCACCATTCAGCCTCTTGTCTACAGGCCGCGTGAAGGTTCAATTGCAATGTAGTCTCCATTTGAATGTCATTATGAGTCACGAGTTTTTCCTCCATATCGGCCTGATGGGACTCCAGCGCGTGGGCAACTTGGAGTTTGGTGTAATTTGGGGGAGGTAGCGTCTTGGCCCAGCTCTTCAAGTTTTTCTTGAGCCTTCTCAATTTCTCCTCCCAAACAAAGAAGGGAGACCCTGCAGCCAATTGAGCCCACGAGTCTGCAACAATTTTTAAAAACTTAGCATGGTTGGCCCACATGGGGTTAAATCTGAATGGGATAAGGCCCATATTTTTTCCATTCACCATTTCCAGAAGAATGGGCTTATGATCGGAGTCTCCGAAAGGTAAGATTTTGGATGTCATATTCAGGCCCAGTAGGAGAAAAGT
Source organism: Pseudotsuga menziesii (assembly GCA_001517045.1). NCBI lineage: Eukaryota > Viridiplantae > Streptophyta > Pinopsida > Pinales > Pinaceae > Pseudotsuga > Pseudotsuga menziesii. The sequence continues at coordinate 899,733 of LPNX010234034.1, read as the reverse complement.
GTCCTGGACCAGGAATCAATCAAGTTTGGCAGCAATGTGCCCAGGACCGATCCTCCTATTATTCCAGGTGTATTTCCCTGTAGTTGGCTTAATGTCAATGAGATCCCAGGCCATGATGGTCTCTTCCACAATTTCTTTGATGGGGTCTCTGGTCCTAGAGCCCCCTCTCTTTTCATCCTGGCTAAGGATGACATTCAGGTCCCCGGCCAAAATAACATTACCTTGCAGATTACTCCTTTCCTCACGGAGTAGAGTCCAACAATTTATTTTTTCGACATAAGAATTAGGTGCATTAATGTTGAATATACTTACTAGAGTGTTGGAGTCTTTTTGCCTCAGCAGAGTGAGGATCCAGTGAGTGTTTTTCTTGATGTCCACAGCCTCAAATTTCTTATCATCCCAGAGAGTTCCTATACCCATGGAGGCTCCCCTAGAGCTTAATGCAGCGGTACCCTTTTTTTTCCAAATTTTTTTACTGACTTGGAGGAATGCAGCTTCCTCCATCTTGGTTTCCTGGATCAAAAAGATGTCCGGTTGGTGAAGAGAGATTAGATCTAGCATAACTTCTTCCTTGACTTTACTTCCGAGCTCTCTGCAGTTCCAGGAAATTACCTTCATTACTTACTTTTGGAGGCCGTAGGCATCCCTTTCAGGGCATGCCCATGCTGGCGGGTGTTTCTTGGATTTTTCAACAACTTTTCTAGGGTTAGCTGGGAGCCTTGCAGCTTATCCTTGTATGTGGCTTGCTCCCTTACTTATTTTTTGGATTTCCTTCCTTTAGTTTTGGCCATTCTTGGAGTAGTAATTTCAATTTCCCCTTCCTCCTCTTCTTCTTCTTCCGATTCAGGTTCTTCTTCAGATTTTCCCAGACTTTCTCCTTCTTTTGTTCCTGTTGTTCCTTCCTCATTGTCTTTCGCTTGATCTAAGAGGACTGCTTCTGGATCCTTACTTTCTTCATAGCTAGATCTATCTTCTGCATCATTAGTGTCATCCCTTGCTTCTGCAGTTTCTATAGTCTTTGAGGGCTCTTGGATTTTTTCAGATGGACTAACTCTCTCTTCTTTATTCCCCTCACCCTTCTTAGGGGCCCCTCCAGGTTGATTTTTAGATTTGGATCTGTTCACCTTGTGCCATCCTTCCCCCTTGTCTTGTTGGCTCTTAGGAGTTTTAGGGCAGTTTTGAATGAAGTGCCCGTATTCATGGCATCCTCTACATTTGAAGGGGAGTTGTTCATAGTCCAGTTTTTGGAAATGGGACCAGTTCCCAACCGTTAAATTTATAGCTTCTGACAATCCAGCTTCGAGGTCGACCTCAACGCAGATGCGGGCACAGGCGTATTGATCCTTTGGGCTAGCCATGTCAATGTATTTCCCCGGTGCGTTCCCTATAGCATGTAGGGATTTGGGATTTCAACAGTGCATAGGGAGATTGGGCAGTCTAACCTAGACTGGCACAACTTTGGGGGTATCGGCTTCAGGATCAAAGTCCGGAGTCCACCCGTTGAGATAGAGGCCTTGCGGCCCCATGAAGTAGGGCCCATTCCTGAAAATTAAGTCTTTGTCTTCTTTGGATTCGAAGTCGAAGAGGAAGTATCCCCTTCCGATGGAGTAGGAGGCTACGTTTTTGGAAATTAGAGGTCGCCAGTTCCTTTGGACCCAGCTGTCAGTAGTTTTTGGCGAGGGCCAGAGCCCTGTGAATTGCCCGATCAGAGCTCGATCTACCAGTGAAAGGGCAACCCGAATCGTTTCTTCTAGGGGGAGGGCAACCTCCGGCACATCTTCAATTCTTTTAACGAACTTTAGGAGGTCTCCTTTGCTAGATCATTTGGTGTGATTGGCGATTAGCCGTTCGAAGGCATCTGATCGAAAATTTGGCGGTGAATCACTGCCTACCTTAGCCACCATCGAGCTGCCCCACCTGAGACCAGGCCAGCCTCAGAGCATGAGGTCAGAGGGGAGAACCTCAGATCCAGCAATCCAGGCAATGCCGCAGCAGAGTCAGCGGCCCAATTGGATAGGTCAAAACTCCAAGGACCATGCACAGGCCCAGCCTTGCATGCAACCTCGGATCTCACGCTCGCTTGGGGTCGCCGGTACTCCAACCATTGTTAATAACAATAAAAACTCTTAATAAAATAAATTTGAACCAATTAAAAAAATAAATAAATAAACGTTTCCTTCCATAAAAAAAGGTTTAGGCATCTCAACCTTGATTATTTGAATTCTACTACAAATCCTAACAAGTATATTAGTTTGTTTGGGTTTATTATAAAACATAGATTTCATTTACATTATTTTATTGTATGTTATAAATGATCCCATACACAAAAATTATGAGAGAAACATGATTTATAAAGGTTATAAATGATCCCATACACAAAAACTATGAGAGAAACATGATTTATAAAGGTTATTCATACAAAATGTTTTGTCAATCCGAAAGTTAGAAAGTTAGTTTTAGGATAAGTCCCCTCACTAATGAGACAAACATGATAGAGATTTCAATATTATTCTTTGTGAATTATTTTTGGCTTGTGGTTATCATCTATATAATGTTATAGATTATTTTGTTACATCGACATATCCTTATATTTCTCTAAGTCAAGTTAAATAATGTTATAAGTTAATGCTATTGGTTATCTTGCAATATAATTTTATAGATTATATTGCTACATCAACATAATTCTTATATTGATATTTATTTCAATCTAACACTCCTACTCTTTTTTAAAATAAAATTTTATTTTATATTAATAATTTTATTTTCTCTATAAATTTCCATTCCCACTTCATATCAGCTTGACTTTCATCATCACTTGCAAGTAGTCAATATGAAATGTATACCCTTTCTTTCTCTTCACTTCTTACACCTACTAATAGCTACTTATTGAAGGAAAAGCTTGCAATGATATACCTTTCGGTCATTTTCTAAATCAATGTATGAAACTTCCCACCCCACGATAAAAGGTTTAGGGACCTCGATTGACCCAAATATTTTGAAGCTTTTGGTTCCAAGTGGGTATTAGTAGGTATTATATACATGTTCATATTACCTTTAAATCTACAAAACATTAGACATTCATTAATTTACTTCAATGCATTTATATATATAAATAAAAGTTTGTTTATATTAAAATTTTGTAAATGAATTTTATATATAACAATTTTGGAATGAAGGCACTTTATAAGTTATTATTTATATTAAAATAATTTTGATTTATAAATTAATTTTAAGATGTAATTTTTTGGGTTGATGTAATGATATCTTTTCTCATTATAATACTAACATTATCAATGTATTCGATGTTTGTATGTGTACGTGAGTGTGTTAATATTATTATTGATAATGTGTTGTGAATAATTCTACATACATAACCATTGTGAGATATGGTTAAATATAATGCATTAGTTGTAGTAAAAGCCTTTTCAATCCAAAACTTGAATACTTGAGAGTGCAAGCTATCGAGTTAATGTGACAAAATCCCCCCTCACCCTAGTCCTAACACTGCTAGTGGTTTTGGTGTCATGCACGATGGGTTGTTTTGGCATGTGGTTGCTATCTTACTACAATGACAAGTCCCTATGTTGTGATTTCATTTCACATTAATACTCATATTTTAAATTCTGTTTGTGTACATGCATTAACATCATCACTGGGTGTACATGTTGTGAATAATCTCAAACACATAACAATGGTGGGGCGGAAATGGTTTGTAAGGCATTACTTGCACCAAATGCTTTGCCATTACAAATGGTGGCTTAGGGGTGCAATTCCCCACCTTGATGTTATAGTATACTCTCTCACTCTAATGCTAACATTATCAATGGTTTTAAGATCATACTTTGTGGTCATCTTTGGTAGTTGTTACCTATGTGATGCCACTATCGTAGTGGAACCTCTATGTCAAGTTTTAATTCCACATTAATGTGCTTTTGCTAAAAGTGTGTGTGTGTTAAAATCATTATTGGGGCGTGTTGTGAATATGTAGATAACAATTGTGACATTAAGATGGTTTACAAGACATTAGTTATAATGAAAGATGTGTTCATTTGAAAGTTGCCTTTGGGGTACAAGTCATCGAGTTGATGTGATAAGATCCTCCCTCATTTTGGTCATAACATCGTCATCAGTTTCAGTGTCATGCCATTTGGGTTGTGGTTGTTATTTTTGTGATGTTGTCATGACAACGACAAATTCTTATGTTGTGATTTCATTAGACATTAGTACTGGTCTTTTAAAATCTTTATATGTGTTGGTGTTAACACCAATGTTGAATGTGTGTTGTGAATGATCCCACATATATAGTAATTGAAAGATTAATATGATTCATAAGGGATTCATTATAACCAAAGATTTTTTTATTTAAAAACTTGCTTTGGAAGGCAAGTCTCTGAATTGTTGTGATAACATCATCCCTCAATCCAATGCTAACATCATACACTTTGAAATGTCTCATTATTTTATCTCTATTGTNAGAGAGAGAGAGAGAGAGAGAGAGAGAGAGAGAGAGAGAGAGAGAGAGAGAGAGAGAGAGATGATTTATATTAAAAGAGAGGGAGAAGTCCCCCGACATTATGAAGCTTCACAATACAAAATTGGAATTTTCAAAACAAATCATCTTTTTTACTGTCTAAACTTATAACAGTCATGACTGAACTTAAACTCGATACTCTTATACTGCAAACTATAAATTCTAACAAACTGATCAAGTAAAAAACTACAATGACAGTACATAAAAAGGCATTATACAAATTTCCAGGGAACATGGCTCTCTTGCTTCACATTGTGCAGATCCTTCAACAACCTCATTTTTATTTAATTTTTGTTGCAGCACCCACATAACCTCTTCCTACTAAATAATTCGACCCTCCAACTCTGCATCTCGAACTTGTTGTTCCATGTTAACTCCCAAAATAGCCAATTGGTACTGCACATCACCTCTCTCCATGGCTTGAGCTCGTTCCTTTGCATCTTGCTAATTTTCCAACATCCTCTCATGCCCCCTCATATCTTGTCGTAGGTGACGCACCTTTCTCTTAATGTTCATGTGACTACCCTTCAATCTACGAGGACCCTGAGCTGCACAACCATCTTCCTCATCACTCCGATTGTCACTGGCCATCGCGACACTGAAGTAGAAGGGGCTGGGCCGCAATAGGAGAGAGACACTATGATGTACCGCTTGCCAAACCAAGCCACCAAATCACCACTCACCAAATTGAATACTCACGGAGAGCACTTCTCCATTCCTTGAAACTGCTTCCACAATTTCAAGCGATGAGCCTTGCTATAGGGATTAAGCTAAATAGGAATACAACCACCATAAATTGTCATGATTAACATTGGAGTTTGCAAAGCATGCTGAGATTGAGTTCATATGTATCCAGGGCTTGGTTTGTCCCATTGAGTTAACTCACCACCCCATTCCATAAAGACCACATGTGGGGGAGGATATGATTTAGATGAAGCATTTAATATCATCTCAAGGAGCTAGGTGTTGCTTGCCCCAGACAACTCGATATCCTCACCTGTCCTATCACACAACCATGCAGAGGAGAGATGAGCATGTGCCCACAGTGTTGGCGCATCGCCCCTATTTACTCTTGGCCTCCAGTTTCCTTGAGTTCGCATGGGACCAGGCCTAAGGACCTTTTGATGCCCTCCTAAGAGTTCACCTTTTTGATACGACAAGCTAAGTTATTAGTTTGAAAACACAACTTTCATTGAAAAACTAGAGAGATCCTTTGAGGAGGGACGAAGCTAGACTTGCCAACTGGTCTGCTTCCTTGTTGTTCTCTCCGAGGACATGAAAGATTTGCCAGTCCCTTAGAGTTTCTAGGATCTTCCAAATTCTTCCAAAGATATGATACATTTTGATATTCCTAAAAAACCTATTGGAGGCGAAGGCACTAATTATAATTTTCAAATCGCCTTCTTTAGTCAAAGTTTCAATCCCTTAGTAAAGAGCTAAGATTTCTGCAATATTGTTAGTATCTCGACCTAGTCCTAGGAGAATTTTGCCTTCCTAATTCTTTCAAGATCAAATAAGATCCCCCACACCTACTACCAATATTATATGCTTCTTATTACAACAACATTTCTTTATATTAAAATTTTGTTCCGCCATAGTTACTCATGAAACTAGGGTTACATGGGAAATTTCAGAACCATATGGGTGCCATTCTATAAGTGCAATATGAGGGTTTGCTTATAAAACTCTCACTTTTTCACATAGCTCGTTTAATAAAATCGAGATAGATGATGCCACGTGGAACATTTTCATTGGTTCACAGGATGAAATTAATCCGTTTTACATCGAGTGAACGGGATTCACTTTTACACCCCGTAAAGAACCGGGTTTAACAATTCTTCTGGGCCCTGATCCTCCTCTGTTATTCAGCGGGCATCACTATTTCATAGAAGTAAATACAGGGAGAGAAGAAGGTGGAGGCGATTAGGAAGAAGAATAAGAGGTGTAGAGAGAGGAGGAGACCGATAAGAAGAAGATCGCCAGGCGAAAGAGGTTTGATGAGGGCAGGTCGTATCTTAACACCCAATTTCTATTCAATTTTGTAATCCTGGATTGCCCAAGCTGGATCTGCAGATATACAAATAAAAAAACCCAATTAAAATGGCCGATCTCTTATATATAAACCACGAATCCAATGGTCTGCCCCTTTGAAGATCAAGAGGGTTCTTTCATAAGGCCAATCCGAATACAGATTCTTGGGGGTTCTCGAGTGTTTTCAATGCGGGCGGAGATCCTTATTTGATTTCGTTCCATCATTGAATCGGTTCGGCCTCATTGAAATCGATCGGAATTGGTTGTAATACTCGCAGGCATAGATAGGTTTTTGGGTCTGTATATAAATCGCAATCTGTTCTGTGGGCTATACGGATAGATAGGCAGGCTGATAGATAGATGTTCATATCTTAGAGGTGTAATATAGTTAATGAAGGTATGCGCTGTTAGTTGAAATGCTGCGCGATTTGCATGGTGGTCGGTATTGAAAATAGATGGAGAAACAGAAAAGGGGATTGCCGATTATCAATTAAAGATGCCTGGATTGTGCCAGAAGAGTGCCCATCACAGTCACTCTTCATCTACATCTACTTCCAGTGGTGGTGGATCGGTCTGCAATGCAAGAAATGGTATATGGTCTCGCTCTCGAGACGATATCACATTTGCCCAGCTTCACAGGGTATGCTCTCGTCAATTCCCTATCCCTCACACAGTTTATTTTCGTCTGAATTCAAACTATTGCATTGTTATGTGAAGATACCATCGCCGATCATTGCGGCTGTGATGCCACATGTGATTATCGATTGCAGATTGCCTGCCTCTGATTCTATTGCTTTGGTCTATTGTTGAAGGTTTGATTGCTTGAATGATCAACATTGAAATTTCTATTAATAAGCTTCGATTTGCCCGCTGGCCCTTTGGAAAGGTCATAGTTATATTCTCATGTCGAGTCCCTTATTTGATGATGATTCGTCTAGATAGTTTATGGCATTTTCAGCTATCACTGTCTTTATCAGTGTATTAAGCTTTTCGCCGTTGACAGATGCCCTAAATGTTTAACGAAGAGCCTATCTGATATCCTTATTGGCATCAGGGATAGCTTTCTTCTAGTAAACATCAAACCATGCATCGACGGGTAATTTAATAAAATATCCTTCACATTGGTGGCTTTATAAAATACCGTGGAAGATTGCTAGTTATTTTCACCATACGGCATAATATGATATGTGGAACCAGGAAAAAGTAATTTCCGTAGCACTCAGAAAGCATATCAGGGGTTCATGTTTTGTTCTGATCTGGGCACAACTATATTCTTGGTCTCTGAAATTTAGTTTATTTTTCCGACTTCTATAGTTCTAGGACAATGAAGGTTTTCACTTTTATTATTGAAATTCCTGTAGACTTTACTGCAGATGCGTGCTCCCAATTTATAGCCTTGGCTGGTAGTGAATTCTTTGCGGGTCCTTTTGCATAACAAGTTTTTTCTATTTTGTTTCCTTTTGGCAAAGTTCAACATGCTTTTTTATTGTAGCAAGTTCCAAGTACACTTTTTGACATGGTCATTTTGATGTGTGGATAGTTCTGGAGCGAACTCCCGTCTTCTGCTCGCCAGGAATTGTTACGTATTGATAAACAGTCTCTATTTGAACAAGTACGCAAAAATCTTTATTGCTCACGTTGCAATGGATTGCTACTGGAAGTATTTTCCCAGATTGTTCATTATGGGAAAAGCATACAACAGGAAGCTGCATATGCGAACATTGGGGGTGGCCCTGGACAATATAGGAATCATAATGAAAATGGATCAAAGCTAATGGTTGCAATTTCTCAAGATGATGCAAGTGATCCATCAGTTCACCCATGGGGTGGGTTAACTACAACTCGAGATGGTGTCTTGACACTATTGGACTGTTTTTTGGTTGGAACGTCACTTGAGGCACTTCAAAATGTACATCTGATAACTTCTAACTGTATTCATTTAAAATTTGGATTTCACATTACAAAATTTGTCTGTTAAATAAGTTCTTGTGTACATTTTACTCTTCCAGTATGCAATTCTTTAAAGTTCTCATAAAAGCTATTGCTTAAATATTTGTTTCTCAGGTTTTTGATAGTGCACGGGCAAGAGAACGTGAGCGTGAATTGTTGTATCCTGATGCTTGTGGTGGTGGAGGTCGAGGTTGGATAAGCCAAGGAACTAGCACATCTGGAAGGGGGCATGGAATGAAAGAGACTTGTGCTTTGCATACAGCAAGGCTTTCGTGTGAGGCTTTGGTGGATTTTTGGTCTGCACTGGGCGAGGAAACACGGTCATCTTTATTACGTATGAAAGAGGAGGATTTTATTGAAAGGCTTATGTTCAGGCAAGGTCTACAACTTTTGTCAGGTTGTAGTGTCTTAGACTTGTTGCAACATTTTTTTTGAGCTGGCATATTTCTTTCTGTCTTAGACTTGTTGCAACATTTTTTTGAGATAGTGTATTTATTTTTTTAATTATTGTTTTCTGATAGTGTATTAATTTTACCATCTCTTGTTCGATATTGCATGAGGTGATAGTTGTTATTCTGTCTTTTTGCTTACACTTGAATGTTACACGAGGTGAAACTGTACATTGTTCTAAAGCTATGCACAATGGTGTTTTGACATTTTGATTTCTCAATTACAATGCAGGTTTGACAGCAAGAGATTTTGCAGAGATTGCAGGCGAAATGTACTTCGTGAGTTCAAGGAATTGAAAGAACTGAAACGCACAAGAAGGGAACCCCGTTGCACTATCTGGTTTTGTGTTGCAGACACTGCATTTCAGTACGAGGTACTCTTTTGTTTATTTTCACAATGACAATAATTACATTACTCGATTAACTGCTTTCCCCATGTTAAATCATGTGTGTTCTAAATTTCATGACTGTTGTAGATTTGAAACACAGCATTTGTGTTTTAGATCACGAATTTCATGACCATTAATGATTATATATTTGAAACTAGTATAGTCTTATACTAAGGTGCTTAGTTTTGGTGCATGTTCAATGAATACTTCAGTTAAGAATGATACAGTGCATTCCAGTTAAATTTCCTTGTGAATCAGAGTTTGTTGCTTTGTTCCTAATGGTTTTTTCTTAGCTGAAATACACCTGGGTCATTCATACATTGTGCGACCAAAATTCTACAGTTCTACAATTCTCTAGTGAGCATGATCATTATAAAATTGAAACTAGTATATTCATTTATTGAGATGCTTGGTTTTGGTGCATATTCAGTGAATACTTCAGTTAAGAACAATGCAGTGTGTTCCAGTTAAATTTCCTTGTGAATTAGAGTTGGTTTCTTTGTTTCTAATGTTTTCTTCTTAGGTGAAATATATCTGGGCCTTCAATACATTGTGCAACCAAAGTTCTACAATTCTCTAGCGAGCATAAGAAGCATTAAGCATGCTTTTAAATTTCTCATAGTTTAGAATGTGCAAACACTTCCCCATTTCATAGGGAATTGAGGACTTTGGTTTCTGCAGGTTTCAGACAGTACAGTGCAAGCTGACTGGCATGAGTGCTTTGATGAATCTGGAGGAATGTATCAGCGTTTTGAGTGGGCTGTAGGTACAGGAGAGGGAAAGTCAGATATTTTAGGCTTTGAGGATGTGGGTTTATGTGGAAGTGTTCAAGCTGATGGTCTTGCTTTAGATAACATGGTCGCATGCTATATCACACTAAGAGCTTGGAAGCATGATGGACGCTGTACAGAAATTTCTGTTAAGGCCCATTCATTAGAGGGTCGTCTATGTGTTCATCGCAGGCTCATTGTGGGTGATGGTTATGTCACAATTACTAAAGGTGAAAGCATTAGAAGATTTTTTGAGCATGCAGAAGAAACAGAGGAAGAAGAGGTAATTACATTGATGTCTGGATTAATCAAACTCATATCTTATGTCATTTCTTAATCTGTATACTAACATCATTTTATGAGATTACTGATTCTTTATGTTAATATCAATGTGACAGTACTCTTTTACTGATGCACATGATTGACACAAATGTCAGGACGAAGATTCAAATGACAAGGATGGAAATGATCTAGACAGTGAAGGTTCACGGCCGCAAAAGCATGCAAAGAGTCCTGAACTTGCTCGGGATTTTCTTTTGGATGCTGCAACTGTTATTTTCAAAGAGCAGGTAATATTTTTCTTGTTCATTTCATTCAGTCTTGAGTTACAGTGATTCTTATGTCATTGTTTCATTCAGTGTTTTTTTTCTTGCTCTGGCACAGATGCCTTAGTAGCTGTTTGAGATGATTTTTTTATTTTGTTTTGTATTTAATAAGATCCCTCATTTGATATCTTATCTAGCTTACAACATTCATTAGGGCAGTCCATACCAGGAACTAATTGCAATTCAAAATAAATGTACCATGGCCAAACGCTCAAACAAACTCTAGTCTAAGCAATATTTTAGGTTCTTTGTGTTATTTTTTTTAAAGTTCTGGCTTCTGTTTTGGTAATTTGCAGTCTTTGGATTCTGATTTTGAAGCACTGTAAGCTATTGGGCTATCAGTGTTAGTGGTTTTTTTCTCAGTTTGTGATGACATTGGGCATTAGCTTGACTGCAATTATTCCTACAGTGGAAGCTGTCACTATGATGACTTTGGAGCTAACTCTTCTAACCATGCTATTCAGTAGAAACTGTCACTCTGATGACTTTGAAGCTAACTCTTCTAAACATGCTATACTGTGGAAACTGTCACTCTGATGACTTTGGAGCTAACTCTTCTACCCATGGATCCTTCTATCATTTGTGAATTAATTACAATTTTGAAACTTTCATGTTCCATTTTAGCTTTGCTTCTAACATTTCCTTCTCTGATATACATTGGAATTACAAAATGGCCATGATACTAGATCTGGTACTGCCTTAGCCATTGATGCTTTTATCATGATGATCTCCAGCCTCCAGGTGTTGTTGGTGAGTAAAACCTATCATAGCTAGCACTGCTTGTCGTTAAATATTCCTGCTGTAGTTGATGATTGTCTTGTGATGTTCTCATCACAAGATCACAAATCAGATTAGAGAATTTAAGCTAGAAATAAAGGTAATTTAAGTATCCCTTGAGCAAATTGTCAATATTATATTGCTTGACTTGGTCAAGTAGTTAAAACGTTGAGAACATCTTGTGAATATTATATTATGTTTTTCAACAACCAATGTACTTGAGTTAGACAAGTGGTTAAATAATGAAAAATGTAAATATTATGTTGGGTTTCTTAGTAACCAATGCTTGAGACTCAGCAATGTTATCAGAACTGGACTGGTCATCAAACTGGTGAAGCTGAAGAATCTGAACTGGACTGGAACTGGAAAATAGAGGAAAAAAACTGGACCAAAAAATACATAAAACATTAAAACATTGAAAAATACATATATATTCATGTGCATCCATACGAATCCAAACCATTATACACAAATATGCAAAGTTTCTCATGTATATACTATATAGCAAGTAAGGGTGCATATAACTAAAGTAGCATCAAGTGCAATCCATATCTGACCCAAAATACATAGACAAAGGGGCTCTAAATGACCTCTATAGCCCAAAAGAATTCATGCTACAGTAAATAACTGCATATCATCAAAATCATTGCCTATATTGGGATTCTATTCATCAATAGCACTCTGTGCCCCTCTCCTCTAGGGTCTAGCCCTTGCCTCTACCTTGCATCTTGAAGTTGATCTTACAAGGACATGTCAACAGACTCAACACCTTACAATTTCGATGAAACATCCTAATCCAAGTGTTAAAATAAGGTAGAAAAAACTTCCCATTCTTAATAAGTGATTTTGCTTAAGTGAAGGGTGCATTTTTATCAAGGTCATGACATGGGAGTTCAACAATCAACATCACCAACATCAAGGTACATAGAGGGATTGATGTGCTTGATTAAATGCCAATCCCATACCCTAATACATGATAGAATCCAGTGGGAACATTACAATCCTGAAATCTTGAAAACTGTCTAGGTTGTTGGATTCTGAATGGGATCTAACATTCTACATTTTGCATATGAAGTCTGATGAGGTCGGAACCACTCTCAAACGTCCTGAAACAATTGATGGTAATGTTAAAAATTGATCCTTTTACTTCAAGAATTTAACATTTCCATTTATTACCATTGATGATTACTAGGGTTTACCTTTTTTATTAGAAATTTCATGTTCAAACCCATGGTGTACAGACTTCTACAAAACTGACCGGTTTAGTATGGAACTAGTCGGTTCAGGTACAAAACTAGTCTGTTTGGGGTCTACATTGATGACCCAAGTTGTTTCAAGGAACAAACCCAAGGGAGGATGGTTGTATGTTTCATGAAGTATATAATACTATATATCTCACCGATTTTCACAAATGATGTGGTTTTGTTGGCCTCCACTTCCAAGGGGTTACAAAGGAAATTGGATGGGTTGGGTTAGCTTTGTTATCTTTGACAATTGATTATGAATCTTGGGAAAACCAAGATCATTGTTTTTATTACAGTGAAGGAGATCTTTGCATGAAATCATTTTTCCTTCAAGGGAAACCTAGGGAGATCACCACCTACTAGATGTTCCATCGAAGAGGAAGATATTTGATGCCATCACCAAGCCCACTATGTATTATTTTGGCTTTTATGAGTTATATAAAATATATATATATATATATTATTAAAGTTAAATCTTAAGTATCCATCCTACAAGTCAGTTAAAAGGAAAACTCCGTGAGAGCTGGATGTCATTCGAAGTCATTAACTTTTCTAGCCATTTTCAATCAATTTTACTCATTTTCTTTACTTGGAGTCAAGATTGTTTGAATTGGTTGCCATAGATATTTAAGGAGTTAGACTCTAAGATCCCATGGCTTCTATATGTTGAAGTCATGGGATTTTGGATAACCCAAAATTAGACAAAGGCTCAAATCTTGGTGTAAAAGCTTTGGGACCCACAACAAGAACAAAAGGAATTTTAGGTCAAAATAATGCACAAGATGATGGTCATGTTCCAACAAGTATTGTGTCAACGACAATAAGTTTACAATCAAGACAGTCCAACTCCATCAACTTTTGACATTTTTTATGCTTCTACAGGCAGTAATATCCAATGTTCCCCCACGTTTCCGGGACGCGGGGGCGCGGGAGCGGGGAAACGCACATTAGGGACGTGTGGAGACCACCCCCAAATTTTAGCGAAATTCGGGGGGGGCGGAGGGGCGGGGGGGCGTCCAAGTCTTAATAAAAAATAATATTATAAATTATTAAATCCCAACAATAAAAGTTCAATCATTCATCCCATGTAAACTACTAAAAGATGGGGGGGCGTCTGGGAGCCCCCCAATTCAGGAGGGGGCGTCTGGAAGCCCCCAGTTTCAGGAGGGGGCCGGGGGCCGTGGGGGCGGGGGGGCGTCTAGGAGCCCCCGTTCACCGGAGCGCACTGCAAAACAGGGGGCGCGCCCCCTTGTGCGTTTCCGAGAGTTCCCTAATTTTGGGGACGCTGGGAAACGTTCCCCCAGAAGCCCCCGAGCCCCCGGGGCGCAGGGAGCGAGGGGGGCGCGTCCCCGACCCTGGGGGGCGAGTCCCCGTGGAACACTGGTAATATCTACTAGCTCCATGAGCATCATCCTCAGCCTTGGATGCAAGAGGAAAGAGATCCAACAGGTTGTGAGACAGATGTTGCATTACTCATGGCTAACTTTTAGATCCAAATCTTATATCTTCCTATATTGATCATCTTTCTGCCCGAGGGGCCTCTTGCCTTGGAGCCTAGAGATTGTTTTTGCATGATTTAGTTCATTTTTGCTTTTTGCATACTATATCTTATAGGAGCTGCTTTAGCGCTCCCACTTTGTATTGACATCATTGTAACCAACAATCCCTTTGACCTACTATATTGGTCACTTGTCATACATTGATAAAATTATCATATCCGGCATCATGATTATACTCTAGAGAGTTACAAGTATTGTAGGTGAAAGCCGATATGATAAATCTTGTGAGCAAATGCAACCTCAATTGGCACATGTTTTGGTATGTGCAGTCTTCTAGGAGTCTACTCCCTTGAGGATTCTCTAAGTTTCCTTGCTTGCTAAGATGCATCAGACTATTCTTGTGCCGCTGCATAATGAGACTTTAGTGCTAAGTTGCACTGAAACGGATACGGGAACGGACACGGATACGGGGAGGGAAACGGATACCACAAATTTTGAAAAATGTGGGATACGATACGGCAAGGAAATGGCAGCAGACTTATATATATATCAAAAAGGCCATGAGACATACATACTTTAGACTACCATTCATCAATTAGATTTAAAGGTAGTTGTTTCATTTATAACAATTAAAATCAGCAAACTCAAATATTGTCTTAAACAATATTCTTCTGTCTCAAGTGCCATAGATAAGTCACCCGCTGGCAAGCATTTAAACAGGAACATGTCAACTACTTCTAAACATCGATTTCAAACCCTAAAATTACTTGATGGATGTATCCAAATGTTACCATCTAACAAATATTACGTTGTTTACACCTCTAGAAAAGTGTTAAAATTTGTGATTAAACGCAATTTTTTATGTAAGATAGACTCAACTATGTTGTATTTAGGTTGGCCCACTCACTGACGAGACAATCAACTAGGCAAATGAGTGTCAATTGACCAACCGACTAGTTCCAAAAGTGACTAACTAATTGGCTCTTAAAGGGCCTAAATTCATAGGATTGTCTATGATTTGCAACCGACTTAGATATTCAAATTTGACATAATCAACCATGTTTTAAGGGGATTAATTAAGCACACAAGTATAAATAAGTGAGCTCATGTTTTAGTGCAACTTAGGTGTGAGTGTGATGACATGCAATATTGCACTCTATGCAATAATACTATCTCTAGACACCAATGAGTTTCCTTGGATATGTTGTTTATGGTTTATGGTTTATACTAATAAAAATGCTTGAAATAAAATTAAAATATCACATGCACATCTTATGGAGAACTGGCTAAGCGACGCACCATCATAATTCTCTCCACAACATAAGGATAGGGATATGAGTGTATTAGCAATGGAGTAAATAAGGCCATAGGTCAAGGGTTCATACTAATTCAAAAAGGAAAAGAAGAAAACTGAAGTTTGTTGGAAGATTATTGGAAATATGTGTTGGTTTATGTAACCCTTCATAAATGTAGTACACTATTTTGTATGGCTAAAGCTGCCATTGTATCAATTTTGATATGCAAGTTGATTTATTACATATGCAAGTCATTGGGGTTTATTTAAAACGTTGTGAGGAATTGGCAAAAGAATTGAAAAAGAAAAAAAAATGTCATTGTACTTCTACACTAGGCTGTGAAACTATCACTATAGTAGACAAGCATTTGATACAATAAAATGTCCACAGACCAATGATTTTTTGAACCAACGGTAGGCCTCTATCAATTTTGGAAAATTACAATGAAACACAATCAATGAGACATAAGAGTCAAATTACCATTCACCTATTTAGGATTAAGATTTTGCTCTTGATTTATAAGCTTTGAGGCTTTATATCTATGTTTTGAGGTTCAATTTAGGGTTATGGTTTTATAGTTTTCCTTTGGGGTTATTTATTTGTTTATTTTCATGTCAAAAAATCAATATTTCTAGTCAAAAACTTACCCTGTAGTAGCTGAAACGTTTCAAAAAACCAGAAAACTACTGGAAACGTTTAAGGAAACAACTGGAAACTCTGGAAACGTTTCAGGAAACGGCTAAAAACGGAATGGAAACGTTTCTAATTTTTGGATACGGCTTGGAAACGTTTCAGTGGCGTTTCCAAGCCGTATCCCCTCCGTTTAAGTGTCCGAAACGGGGAACGAAGTTTCCCCTCCCCTTCCTAGAAGTTTCCGGTAACTTAGCTTTAGTGTCAAAGACTCTTGTTAAGGTTCTCTCCATACCATCCTCTCAATTCCATTCACCTTTGATGGGCATCACTCCTTTAGTCCATTACAGTTTTTTGTCAGTCTTCTCCCCCCTCACGGGACTGCCATTAATTTAGAGAACATAAGATAATTTAATTAATTCCTAACAAATGATTGCAAAAGTAGGTGAATGGGACTAAAAAGGGAACATCTAGTGTAAATACAACGTGGGAGTGCAAAAGCAACTCCTCCATCAATACTAAAAATAGGAAAGATAGAGAATGAAGTGCCTAACTAAAAGTAAGATATAAAAGATGTAAGTACAATAAAGCCACAAGGGTAATCAAAAGAGAGGACGCTAAGTTCTGATGGAGTTGGATTTGGTTGTTGGGGACGAGTAAGGTCACTGTGATACATGGGTCATTGATAATTCTTAGGGGGTCAATGCATTGGTTGCTGATGTCCTTTGAAGAATGGTTGGGATGAGAGGGCATGATTGTACGATCTTGGGGGGAATACAAGATTGAGGAAGCCTAGCTTTCCTAACGTTGGGGAAGAAATTCTTGACATAAGCTTAATTGCTCAAATGGACTTGAGGGGTGGTGCTTTGGACTAGGGGGAGCCCGATTCTATGGCCACTTGGAATTGGTTTGTTTGTTGAAATGGTAATGTGCACCGTTTGTCCTTGAGAAAATACTCCTCATGGGTTTTGAGAAGGTAAGTTTACTCCCCAAGGTGAGGGGGTTGAGGTCTAGAGGTAATGCAAGGTTGAATCAATTTGGAATCTGACATCTCATTGATCTCTACTTGTCGCTTATTGCTTTGAACAAATAGGACAATCCTTTTGAATGCCTCCCATTGGACATGACATGTGAAAATTGGAATTTGTGTCTGAATACTTCCCTCATGAAGAGGGCAAAACATCTTTGGTTTGGGTAATGGAAAAAAGTGCAATGGGGGGAAGATGGGTTGGAGAGATGGCCACTATTTGAAGTGACTAAGAGATCTATGAGAATCAACATTGAGCATGCCCTCGGGGGTTGTTTGAGGTAAAGGCCTTTGAATAACAAAGTGCTAAGTAGACAGAGTCTTTAAAATCCTGATTTTTTGAAGGAAGACTCTACTAGTTTGAAGACGACCTTGAGACAAAGAGGTTGGGCCTCGAACTCCCATAAACAATGGGCCAAGGGATAGTGAGCTTGCTTTGAATGATGCAACTAATGAGGGTTTGGACTCTCTCTAACTTAACCTAATTACCTTGAACCAAGATCGACCTCTAAATCTTAAAAAAATTGAGGACCGTGGCCTAGATGATTGTGTTTAAGAGGTGCATGTTGGATGAGATATCTTGGAAGTGGTTATGGAAGCATTTCCTCTCAAGAAGGATAAGGGAGCCATATCCCTTGTTTAGTCGAGGCTAGAGGCGTTTCATTCTAAAAAATGGTCTTGTGAATTGAACCCCAAGATATCTATAGGTTAAAGTGTTCTTGATCTCTCCCCCTAGAAGTAGAAATAGTAATTTGATAGAGCACACTTTGACGAGTTGAAGATCATAATCTTGGTTTTCCCTAGTTAACTGTCCATTGTCGAAGGTCACAAAAATTGGACAAAGCATTTATTCATCTTTGTAGGCCCTTGGGAGAGGAGGCCAAAATGATCAATTCATTGAAAAAAAGAAGTAGAGTTATCAACACATGGTGTAGAAGACAACCATCAATGTAAATTCCGAAATGAGTTAGCAAGAGAGGGCACCCCTATGTAACCTTGATGGTGCTGCAAATGAAGTTTGAAATATCGCGGGTTGTATGGTGGCGACCAAGAACCAACTCATAAAGTCTCATGATGGAAACTAAGAGGGTCTCCAAAATGCCAATATCATGAAGCCTTTGAAATAGAGCCTCTCTTGGGTACAAGTAAACTCTTTTCGAAATTCCACAAATCAGCAAAAGGCTTTCAAAGAGTGTTGATGAGCTTTCTTAATAATGGCCTTGAGTGTGAAATATTTTCGGTAGTCTGGTACTCCAAGTGAAACCCTCCCAACCTTTGGTCTTGAGATGCTGCCTCTCAAACTTGTTTGGAAGCCATAAGTGAAGAACTATAATGTAGATCTTGGAGAGTGTGTCCAATCATGGTGCTTTTGTAGTTGTTTTGACATGAGTTGGCCCTCAATTAGAGAATTGGATGAATGATCTGTTGTGACCAATCATGGGGGAAACCATAGCGGATTAAATGAATAAACAAATCAACCACATGAGAGTTGAGAGAATGTTTACTATGATTGAAGAATTGGGCTTGAAAGCCTTCATCTTCAGTGGCCCTACTATTGCTCATAACCTTGGTTTCTCTTGTGGTGTTGTTGGAGGAAAAGAAATGATATGAGGGGGAAGCAGAGTTGATATTTGTTATGGATAGGGGCTTGTCCCATAACGTCATAAAATCATAAATGTAATTGTATTAGAGAACTTGGATTGGGGGTCTAAGTTTGTGGGGAGAGTGATATGATTGGGGAAAAGAACGTGCTGAAAAGGTTTTAGGGGAATGGTGGAGGACCTTGCAAATCTTGTGGCTTGGCAAAAAAAGGAAAGCCCGACTTTTATGGTGGAGGAGGCAATAGGATTCACGGATGTGGGAAAGGATGAGGGGTTGTTTGTAGAAGTGGAATGAAGGTTAAGGAATTAAGCAAGGAAGAGGACAAACATCTCGCACCATTCAATCTATACCCTTCATAATCCTTGAATCCTTCTGTAGTTCCCAAGCTTCCAACACAGTTTATTCCAGCTCATAAAGAAGTATATTTTGCAACAATGTTTAAACTTCCTCTTGCATGTTTTGTCTTATAAAATGGAGGGCATTCATTGGTTTTCTTCCTTGAATATCTTCCCTTCAACAAAGCCTTCCACCAAAGTTACCAAAACCGACCAATCATTGAACCGGCCGACCTCAAGAACCAGAACCGAAAAAAAACCGGACCACAAAACCGGTTGACCAAATTATACATAAAATATTCAAAATTTGAAAATATATATATATATATATATATTCTCATGTGAATCCATCATAATTCAAACCATTATACACAAATATGCATAATATAGATTGCACTTGGTGCTATTTTGGTTGTATGCACTCTTACTTGC